>JAXIVJ010011287.1:0-44094 GCA_036785665.1 Chirona hameri
CCGCGATTCAAAGGGCCCTGCACCCTCCCTATTCCACCTAAGAAAAATCGCGAATTTTAAACTGAGAACATAACGAAATGACATGGCCTGACCTGGGGTCACATCCCAAACTTTCGACATTTTTCCATTCGAGTTCTCACACAAGATAACATTACATTAATTGGTGGTTCATGGCGTTTCTGATGATACATAGTTTTATATCATTCCAATTATTTATAGGATATATCCCGATATATATATCGCCCCGAAGAAAATTAAACCTTTGTGTGACATTAAAGCAAATAGTTCACCTTCAACATTAGTTTTAAACTGAGATAGCAGTTTTGTAGCCCGTGTTGGGAAACTCCTATCTGCAAGTTTTCTTGACTGAAAAAGACTCTCCAGCCGAATTTTTTTTTTTCTTCGAAGGAATGCGGTGCTGGCGAAAGAATGTTGTACTCGGTTCTATCCAGGGCAGAGGCTATACCATTCAGCCAATCAGCTTGTAGCTAGTGCTAGCAAGCGAACCCGCCGGGTCGCCGGTTGGCACAATCTCCAATGCGAGTCTATCCTTACGCGACTACTTTCGAATCTGATTGGTTGAACCATTTTTTACATTCGCGTGATGTCAGGACTCTGACTCAGAGAGTATGCATATAGTTTTGATAAGCAATACAAATTTACGGCCTTCTGTCCTGAATCGGCGCGATATAAGGCTATTTTTGATAATATAAAAAGAAATTGTATTAAAAAATATAATCAAATCGTGTTTGGTAAAATATTCCAAGGTGAACTATTTCCTTTATTGCCTGGGGCCTGATGCCTGAGGTTATAACTCGAAAACCCGTTCGACGGACGGGGCTGAAAATTTTACAGCGTGAATCAAAGACCCACAGACGCCTCTATCGGCGAAATATTTAAATTTATGTCATCATGTGATCTTGATCACTGATGTTATCAAGATCACATGATGATCACAAGATACCTGGGCCCGACTAGGTGTCGGGGCCCAGGTAACCCCCGACCACCTAGTTCAATCGAAATGTGAGAAGTATGATGTTATGGTTTGGTCGATTTGACGTGGACTGCACCGGGTGACCTCTGGTCACGTGACCTTGAGGTCACAGAGCGACTACAGGGCTGATGTATATAATTAGAAAGCAGGTCGATGAGATACCTAAGCATAATCGCCGTTTTAATTGAGCTCTCTAGCACAATTACGTGCAAAGTTATTACCGAAGACGTGCTGGTGACCATGATTTTTTCCAAATACAAAAATATAAATATTATATTTAGAAGAAGAAAAAACTATCACAATTTTTTAAACTCGAAAGTTTATGTATGGATGTCCATTCTGGCATGGCAAACATTCGAATTTTAGAAGAACCACATTATAAAATCACGTGATTTGACCCTGAGATCACGTGTCTGAAATAGCAAAATTTCAGAATTCCCAAAAAATGATTACATCATAATAATCTATTGTTCCTGATGATTCTGGTGATTACCGAGCGAGAGTGCGAAGAGCCCGTGAGGTTTCTCGTCAACTTACTAGACAAATTTACATTTGACCCGGCCCGACCCGGCCATGCAGACGCTTTTCGGAAGCTAATAACTTTGCAACCACTGCTCCGATTGAGATGGGGGTTTTCACCATTGGATAGGTCCATCAAAATCAATTTTGATTTGGCATGGTGCATCCTGATAGGGGTGGTACCACAGTGCGTGGCAGTTGCACACGCAAACGTCGAAATGAACAAAAGTCATTCTAAATCAAAAATGGCCTTAATTAATGTAAGCAATTAATTTATACGATGAACGCACGCAGCCGCACGTACTCCCTTTTGGCGGATTCGAGAAAGGAGATCATTAACAGTTTAATACAACTGAATTTTTATGTTGGCTTGCATTGAGGCCTGATATTTTTTCTGGAGGATTAAAAGGACTAAAAGGACTATGTGTTACTACCACGTGTGGCTCCCTTGCCGTTTCATATTTCAAACCTGTTTTACCTTTACAGAGCGCGTTATTCGCCCAAAAATGGCGTTTTGCTGGTATATAGGTTTATATTACTCGCATGGATTATCGAGCGGGGCGCGAAGCGCCCGTGAGGTTTCCCGTCAACTTACTAGACAAATTTACATTTGACCTGACCCGAACCGGCCGTACAGACGCTTTTCGGAAGCTAATAACTTTTGCAACCACTGCTCCGATTGTGGAGATCGGGTTTTTCACCATTGGATAGGCCCATCAAATCAGTTTTTATGTTTTGTATGGTGCGTTCTGATAGGGGTGGTATCATAGCGCCGTGGCACATGCAAACGTCGCAATGAACAAAAATCATCCTTGATAAAAAAAATGGTTTGATTAATCTAAGCATTAATTTATACGATGAAGCATGCAGCGCTCAGGACGTACTCCTTTTTTGGCGGATTCGAGAAAGGAGAGCATGAAAAATGTAATACAACTTATTTTGTGTTGTAGTTTGTCCAGGAGAAAGCAACAGATACCGCTCGGTTACCGCCGATTAAGGCGTTTTACTGGTTTAGATGGGAGATATTGTCCGCTGAAAATGTGAGTTTTGCTTGACATTACAAAGTTGCCCGAGGCTGTAACTCGAAAACCATTTGACGGACGAGGCTGAAAAGTTCACAGCGTGAATCAACAGCCCAGAAACCCCCAGACACGTAGTTTTATCGAAATGTGAGATGTAGTGTGTTATTTAGAGATTGTTCTGGTCGATCTGTTCCGGAATGCCCCAATTGCCCCCTCCAAAAAACAAATAGAAAAATCAGTAGGCAAATGCATATCCCCCTCCATCTTTCCGGGAGGTTGTGATTTTTGTTCCGGGAAGGCGAGATTTACACTCCTCCCCCACTCAACGAAACTTTCGTGCTGACGACCCGACGCCCCCGCTCAAAGACCTTTCCCGCTGACGATCCGACGCCACCCACCCGGTCAATAACTTTTCGCTGACGAAACGGAGCGAAATTCCCCCACCCCCCAAACTTGAAACCTAGATCCGCCACTGGCCCAAATCCGGTTAGGAAATTAAGAAATTGGGGGTAGGTAAGGTCCGCTAAAACGCTAAAAACGGTTTCCCCAAAACGGCCGACTAGATCCGCCCTTGGCCGTACCCCCTCAGCCAGACCGGGGCAGCGTATGGCCGTCTAACCCCTAGCAATTAGCAGTCAGTCGAACCGGTGCAGCGTATGACCATCTCACTCTCCTCTCAGCCAAACCGGGGCAGCGGAAACGTATGGCCATGTCCCCATCAGCATGAATTAAAGGAAATAGTTCACCTTCAACATTAGTTTTAAACTGAGATAGCTGTTTTGTAGCCCATGTTGGGAAACCCCTATCTGCAAGTTTCCTTGACTGAAAAAGACTCTCCAGCCGAAGATATTTGACTTTTTGGCGAAGGAATTCGGCGCATATATGATATACCGTACTGTCTGAAAGTGCCAGCACTGCCATGGAGCATGCGCAGACCAATAACGCACACCATAACATTAATGATTTACGACCTTCTGTCCTGAATTGGCGCGATGTAGGACCATTTTTGAAAATAAAAAAAGAAACTGTAATTCAAAAATATAATAAAATCGTGTTCTGAAAAAATTCCGAAGGTGAACTATTTCCTTTAAAGGGAATAGGTCACCTTGAAAGTTGTCTTGAAGTTCAACCATTAGGTGCATCTTGAGCTCAAAACTATGAATATGACTTTGGTTTGGACAACTGATGGATATATGTGGAGAAAGAAGTAAGTTTCTCTTTCTATTTCACGAGAAATCGTACGATAGCAGCTGGCGTTCTGGCTCCGCCCCGCTCCGCCTGACGCCAAGTACAGTATCTGACAAGGGGCCGCCGCGCCGCCCGGGCGGCTGAGCGGATATTAACGAGGCGTCGTGACCAGAGACTACGTGCCCAGAGAGTGTACCTGCCTCGGCGGCGCGGCGGCGAGCGTTCATTCCCCGATCGTGGCCCGGAACAGCGGGATTGAAATCGGGCCCACTAGTCCTGTGTCGAAATTACTTAACGTAGAGATGTAATTCTTTCACCTCAAACCATTTTTAGATCTGCTCTACAAATCTGCTATCTCAGTCCAAAACCCCATGTTAAAGGTGAACTATTCCCTTTAAAGGAAATAGTTCACCTTGGAAAAAAAATATCCCCAAGCACGATTTGATTATATTTTGTAATACAATTTCTTTTATATTGTCAAAAATGGCCTTATCGCTGATTCAGGACGGAAGGCGGGTAAATTATTAATGTTTATCAAAACCATATGCATATACTCTGACTAAGAGTCCTGACGTCACGCGAATTTAACAAATGGCTGAGCCAATCAGATTCGAAAGTAGTCGCTTAAGGATAGACTCAAGATAACTATAACTAACGTATAGACTCGCATTAGAGATGTGCCAACCGGCGGCCGGCGGTTCGCTTGCTAGCGCCAACTGCAAGCTGATTGGCTGATGGTATAGCCTCTGCTCGGGCTAGATACAGACCACATTCTTTCGCCAGCACCATATTCTTTCGCCAAAAAAAACAACAAATATATTCGGCTGGAGTCTTTTCAGTCAAGAAAACTTGCAGATAGGGGTTTCCCAACACTGGCTAAAAAACTGCTATCTCAGTTTAAAACTAATGTTGAAGGTGAACTATTAACCTTAAACGAAATAGTTCACCTTCAACATTAGTTTTAAACTGAGATAGCTGTTTTGTAGCCCATGTTGGGAAACTCCTATCTGCAAGTTTCCTTGACTGAAAAAGACTCTCCAGCCGAAGATATTTGACTTTTTGGCGAAGGAATTCGGCGCATATATGATTTACCATATGCCGAGCAATGTAAAAAGCATTAGCGCGTGGAGTGTGGTATTTTCCGCATTATGCACTGGCATACCGCACTGCCGTAGATTATACTGACGCTATTGTTTGCTAACATGTTGAAATTACATTAGGTTTTGGTATGTACGTTAAAACACTGCTGGATGGTAGATATTTTTGTTATGTCTGTCTACGAAGATGTTTTGACTACCACGATATGTTATCAGTGTTACGAAAACAATCCAAATGCATCTTATAGGCAGGATCTGTAACAACAAATGTATTTGACTTGGACATACAAGGTGTCAAAAACAAGACGCTCGTCATCGGACACTACTCACACTACTTGTTGTTGTTGATGGTTACAGAGTTGCAGTGGCTTATGTTTATGACGCATGGTATGTTTGGTGCTACGCTGGCACTGGCACTGCCGCAGGCTGCCGTATCCATGGCATCATTTAGTTCTTTTTTGTTCATCTCCAACATGTCCTTTTGTTGTCCGGTGGAGTGAATATGGTCCTGCAGCTGACGCACCCAGAACTCGATTTTTCGTTTTGTTTCTGTCGGTCTGGCTCCTTCAACGAAGTTTTTTATTTTGTCCTTTGTTTCTTCATCTGAGCTACTATCAAAAAATCCATGGCATAAATCAAAGAATGGTTTTCTTGATTATACATATGAAAGGCTCAGCAGATGGCGGCATACGGTAAAAGACTTACCAAACTCTGCTGTGCATGTAGATATTTGTGATCTCGGCATTTTTCAAAACTACTGCACTCGCTGCGCTCGTGCAGTAATTTCAAAAAACGCCTCGATCACAAATATCTACATACCAGCATCGTTCGGTAATGCTTAATACCGTACCGTCTGAAAGTGCCAGCACTGCCATGGAGCATGCGCAGACGAATAACGCACACCATAACATTAATGATTTACGACCTTCTGTCCTGAATTGGCGCGATGTAGGACCATTTTTGAAAAGAAAAAAAGAAACTGTATTAAAAAATATGATAAAATCGTGTTCTGAAAAATATTCCGAAGGTGAACTATTTCCTTTAAAGAAAATAGTTCACCTTCAACATGGGTTTTGAACTGAAATAGCAGTTTTGTAGCCCGTGTTGAGAAATCCTTATCTGGAACTTGTCTTGGCTGAAAAGACTTTCCAGCCGAAGATATTTGACTTTTTGGCGAAGGAATACGGCGCATATATGATGTACCGTACCGTCTGAAAGTGCCAGCACTGCCATGGAGCATGCGCAGACCAATAACGCACACCATAAAATCAATAATTTACAACCTTCTGTCCTGAATTGGCGCGATGTAGGACCATTTTTAAAAAGAAAAAAAGAAACTGTATTAAAAAATATAATAAAATCGTGTTCTGAAATTTTTCCGAAGGTGAACTATTTCCTTTAAGGGAGGGATAATTTTATCCGCGGTAACCGTAATCTTAAATAGGATCGCACCCAGGGGGGTCCGCTCCGCCTATTTAACATGGGGAAAAAGGGCGACAAATATTAGCAACGTCCGCAGCTTGGTCTTGTTCACGCATCTGCTCATGAGCCAGGTTTTGCTGCCAACAGCTTTTTGGCCAATCAGCGTCTGACACTCTCCACGCTCATTGGTCGACCGCTGATGACGAGGATGAGGGTCAGAATAGCCGAACATCATTTGCTTACGTAACGTTAATTGCATGGCGCCGTACGGAGGGCATGGGTGTCTAGGAGCTTTTCGAAGATTTTTCCTAGTTTGAGAAAACGTTGAGAGTTATACAAATGTATATGTGAAAGGTCAATTAATTCTGATGCGATGTAACGCGACGTATTTACTATTTAGAGACCGCACGGGGCGGCAGAGCTCCTGCCACGTACAGCGTCCTGGCGCGTGCGTTGCCAGGCAACTAGAGTTGCAGAATTCTGGTCCCAGCGTCCCAGCGCTGGGACCAGACCTGGTCACGGCCGTGACTGAGGCTGTGACTGGCAAGGCCAGCGCCATAGGGTTATCATTGCAGCGCCGTGACTAAAGCTGTGACTTGCCAGCTCATGCTGTGGCCGTGACTGGGCTGTGACCAAAGATCTCGGATTTTCTGCACTGGTCTCCACAGGCAAAAACACATTGCGTCTCGCCGCGGCACCAACTAAGCGGATCCGGGGGGAGGGGTGGGAGGGTATGGCGGCCATTCCCCTCCCCCCGATAAACTTCTAGACAAACCTGAAATCGGCGCAAAATTGGCACATTTCCTGATATAGAACAAAATCCAAGCAACTTTTACTAAGGAAAGTTTGTTTTAAATCAGCTATCAATGCATAAGCAAACGAAATCCGATGAGTTTTCAGAATTGTGTGAGACTTTTTGGAATCCCCCCCAAAAAACGTTCCCCTCCCCCCATCACCACCGTTCTGGATCCGCCAATGGCGGCGCCTGGTGGGCCGGCGTCGGCTGGAGACGCGGTGAGCGGGCGGGATGGTGTGGTGCGGAGACGCGGGCGGGAAGCGTAATTTTAAATAGTTACTTTGAATTGCTTGAATGCATTTGACAATCGACTTATCTAATCAGATTTGCATGAAACTCGTCAAAAGAATATCTATTTTGTGGGTATGCTTTGGCCTTTGCCAAGAAATGTCAGACGTTATCTTCGCAAATTGTCAACTGTTATATCAGCAACTTTGTTTTATTTATCAGATAAGCCTAGTGCAATTTTTCCTTAGCCATAATATGGGCCGCATGATTTAAATTCAGACTATTTGAGTGTTATCACTGTTTTAGTATTGTATGTGGTGGCTGTCCGGTCTGCCATCGTGAGCCAAAGGACGGTTAACTTTGCCGGCCCAAAATGTAAATAGTTTGAGTCTGATGACAATTTTCTCAACGGCATAAGATACATCTTTCAATTTGTGACAGATTGTTATCTTAATTGTAACAATAGGCCGACAAAAAAATGAAGAAATCAGGCGACACACACCGGAGGAACGTGCGTGTTGGCGTTTTACGTACGGCGGTCCGGCCGGAATCGCCGGTCAGTGGAATTTGCCGGCCCATAACTTAAACAAAAAAAAATTGGCTGCATTGCCATTTTCCCAAAGTCATCCAATACATCGCTTAATTTGTGGTATATAGACATCTTAAGTGTAACAATCGGCCGGTAAACGAAGGAATCGAGCGGGGAAAAAACGGGGGGAGTACGCGGCCGGCCGGAATCACCGGGCAGCGAACTGTTCTGGCCCATAACTTAAAAAGTTTCGGTCGGATTGCAATTTTCGCAACGGCACCCAATACAACGCTTAATTTGTGGTAGATAGACATCTTAAGTTTAAAAATCAGCCGACAAACAAAGGAACCAAGCGACAACAAAACGGGAGGGGTCTACGCGTTAACCCTACGTAGGCGACCGGCCGGCCGGCCGCGAGACCCTCATCCGCGTCACAGCAGCTGCGGGGTCGTTGCAACTAAATTACGAGTTGTCGCCACTTTTTCGGCCGGAGCGGTCTACCTGGTTTACATAGCCTTGATCGCACCTTAGACGCAACTCAAGGGCGCTGCCACAGATCTTCCGAAAGTTGGGGGACGTAGGCATTCTGAAGTCGATGCTTTCCATGTAATACCCATAGGCGTTGTTAAAATCCGAAAATGTTGGTGGGGACACGTCCGTCCCCCCCCCCCCCCCCCCCCCTGTGGCGGAGACCCTGATCCCGTTCGAAATATTCCCACCGCACTGAGCCCCGTGCGGCGACAGCCGAGTCGGACCAGAGGCCCAGTGACGTCAGGGCAATGTTTGTGGTTGAGGCGCTAAAATCTCCACATGATTCTACCTCTCTTGTACGGCCTTGGATTGTAGATTGTGAGGGCAGCCCGTTGACGAATCAGCGACTGGAAGATGAGAAGCATTGGCCGAAGACGTGACGTCATTCTCAATGGTGTTGAACTGTGACTGCGTGACAAGATACGCGATACGTAACACAATACGGCGACATGGGGACGTCATTATGACATCAGCTGCACCTCCATAGCCTGAGGCTCCATACACAGTTCTCGAGAATCCTCACCCAAAAGAACACGGTGTTCCTCGGTGTTCCTTCCATTTATTATATGTACTCTGTTCCATCCACTAGTCAAATATAAAGACACCCCGCAAAAGCGAATCGGTAACTAGTGATACCGAGTATCGGCAAAACATTGAAATTCATTCAAACAAGTTGAAAGGTATGTAATTTACTTCTCTTTAGTCTTTATCCTCCCGCCTGTATTTAATTTGTACTGTTTATACGTTTTCGTTTAGTGGAGTTTGAATTGGCCGGATCGGGATGTTGTGATAGCGTTGCTTCATACTGATCCTGATATTGAATTAAACGTTGCATTCTGTGGTTAGCTACAACGATTATAACTTAAGGTTGGCAGTTTTATCACACCTGGCCGTTTTCGTTTATGACCAATCACTAAAGCTTCTGGAAAGTAGGTACATGCATGGGTATTAGTTGGGCGGGCGGATCCCACTTGCCTAAATATATGGAATAACTTATTTATGCTGTAGGGCTAGGTTAGGTTAGGTGGTGTAAATAAGTTGTCCGATGTATATATGCATCCCACTTGTGTATGTCAAGCAGACTTGTGCTTGATTCCGCTTCAGCGGAATCAATTCTGATTCAATGCCAAGCCAGATGGGTCTAATTCTGATTCCAATTCCAATAGATATTTTACTAGGGGAATTTATTCCAAATCCGATTCCAGGGGACCTAAACAATCTTGATTCTGAATCTGATTCCATTGATTCCACTTTGCATCACAAATTTCTGATATCAATATTTTGTACAAATGACATGAATTCATGTCATATCATATATTTTTGGAACACATCCATAAAATTGATTTCAGTTTTCCACATCAAATAACAGATGTAAAAACATTGCCCATGCATTAAATGATGCACATCAACCCTCAAGATCCACACAATGCAAGTTCAAGAACACATCATTGAGACGCTTTTTAAAAGAAGTAGCCAAAGTGGGTGATGCCCTCGCATTCAGCTGCAATTTATTCCACTCTGATGGCTCAGATGAAAAATGAGCGCCTGGCGAACTCAGTGTGTGCGCACATCACCTCTAGCTGCCTGTCACTGGTAGCACTGGTTGTGCGGATGGATACGCAATGACATCAATAGTAATATTATTATTCAGTACTTGTGTGAGGAACAGGTAATGTATAAAATAATGAAAATGACCTTTCCTCGTCATACATAAGACGTTTAGGAAAAATATAGTAGATTACTGATTAGGGTGAATTTTTGGCCACAGGCCATTGTCAAACCGATTATAGCAATATAACAACATTTGGGTATTGCTAACTACCCAAGTGTTGTTATATTGCTATAATCGGTTTGACAATGGCCTGTGGCAGAAAATTCACCCTAATCTAATGTAATATTTTGCCTTGAACTTCTTATTATGATGAGGAAAAGTAATTTTCATTATTTTATGCACTAGTAATATTAAATAGATTATACAGGTATATTTACTATGGCTATCTTGCTATAAATCTTCAAATAATTTCATGAATTTGTTGACAAAACTGAAAACTGGCATGTGCTGTAAAATCATGACAGTTCAGAAACGTCAAAGTCTAATGAAGGTTCAAAACAATATGATATTTAGACATATCTATAATCATGATGCATTGAGAATTGGACATATTGCAAGCTGGTATTTTCCAATATGATACACAATTAAATCACTGTCTTTAAATATATGAATATATTATGGAATTTATGGTACAAAAAAAAAACATCAAATTGCCATACATGAATATCGGTGTATGTAATGTCTCCACCTAAATAAGTAGAATTACTGATCATGTTTGTGGACCCTCATTAGGCAAAAAATAATCGCATAGCTTTGCTTTATGTATGCATTCTCAAAGAAACAAATTGCCTTCAGGGAAGCTTAAATTCATGGTCAGAGTGATTTTTACTAAAATAACACGGAATCACTTGAAATTAACATTGATTCTGATTCTGATTCCATAATTTTCTCAAAATGATTGACTCCACCTGATTCTGATTCCACCCAGATGCCAATGGAATCAAATCTGATTCTGATTCTAGTACACACAATCGATTCCAGAATCGGATTTGATTCCACTGGAATCAAGCACAACTCAAGGTTAAGGTAGTGGGATGGGCGGTGCTGCCAGATTGATGATGTCACCTTGGACAGTGTTTGGTATAAGTTCAGTAATTCACCTCCCCAGTGTATGGTGTTCTTGAGGTCCCTAATATAAGAAGAGTAGTCAGCTGACTGTAATATTATGACAGACTGCAAAGTGGGTTATCCTTGACTGTCTACAAGATGGTCGGGGGCGCAGTGCAGGGAGCGAATGCGAGCAGAGCAGTCTAAACTTGGTCCCTGTGACCGTAATTGCTGTAAAGGTTAGGTCAGGTTCAATTATGTATTGTTTTTTGGTGACGCCATAGCTTTTGATATTTCTGGTACACTTTTCTGTCTGTTGTAATAGTACTCTCTTCTTCTATTAGGGACTTCAAGAATACCATTAACTGGGGAGGTAAATTACTGAACTATTATCCAGTATTTTCAATATCAATCATGCCTTTTTATGGCATGCAATTAATCATCACCTTAACCATTGTCCAACTTTTTTCCTTGTCTTCAAATTTCAAATTTGTAAATGGTCAGCATTCTGGATATTTAAAGGGAATGTTTGAGTTCAATAGGGAAAATCGAGGTAGAGGTCATCAGCATAAACTCATTATGAAACAAAGTAGGACTAGGCTATGCCAGTCATTTTTCAGTAGAAGGGTTGTAGGACATTGAAATATGCTACCAGGGGATGGCGCTGATGCAGTGACACTTGCTTCCTTCAAAATTATATTAGATACATACTTTACAGAGAAGGGATTAGTTCATAAATACTCATGGGATTAGCCTTCTTTTATGCAGGTAGGGTAAGGTGATTTGAAGGGGCGAGACTGGTGGATGGGGCGGGGGGTGCAACCTCAGATGGGCCCAAGATGCTCTTTGTTGCACTTTTCTTTTATGTCTTTATGTCCCACCTTTTTGAAAGTTGTTGAATCACACTTAATTGTATTTCTACATGTCAGGCGAGGTCAGCTGAACATGTTTGTGATTTTTTTCCCGAAAAATTGATTATCTTGGAGGATATTCAACCTTTAGTTTTAAGTGGAAAGTTGGGTTGGTGATGTCATGATTTTTTTTTTAAATAACGGAAATATTTTGTGCTGCCAAATGTATGGCACATTTGTTGTTGTTGTTGACATATTGCGCAGAAAAGGCGAACCACCCTGTGTCTAGATTGGCTAGCACTATCAGCTGGAGTTGTTGCAGCAGTTTGTCCGCCAGGGACCGCTAGTGAGCCAGGGTATTATGACGTTGCAAGCAAATAGTACCACCAAATATTGATTGATTGATTGATTTATAAATAAATAAATATTTAGCATTCAATATTTAACTGGTACCATTTCCTTGTGATGTCAACACCCTGGCTCACTAGCGGTCCCTGGCGGCCAACTGCTGCATCAACTCCAGCTGATAGTGCTAGCCTCTAGATTGTGAACCACCCGGGGATCGAGAAATGAAAGACGAAAATATTCCAAGACTGACTATAAAGCAAGTCAACTATCATTACCACTTGGGTAAAGAGAGACGACACTGTCGGTTTAGAGGCCCTATTCAAATACACATGGGCCTTATTTTTTACAGATGTCAAAATTAAACTAAAGTATCCTTTTGATTAGATCATTGTGGTTGTTTTAACTGCCACCATACTTAATTTCAATGCCAAGCCATCAACATGGCTATCTTAACTCAAATATAATGTTAAGGTGTGATAGTCCCTTTAAAGGGACTGTCCCACCAGTGTCCCAAAATGTATTCATTTGGGTGAAAAATGACACCCAAACGTGAATAATTTTCCACTCTCCCCATTTTAGGAGTGAATTTTCCACTCCCAAATTATGTCGAATTTCTTTTTCGATTAGACCTATGTGGTTGTTTGAACTGCTACCCTACTTAATTTCAATGCAAATCCAACAACATGGCTATCTCAACTCAAAACTAATGTGAAGGTGGGAGTGTCCCTTTAACATATCCTTTTGCCCTTGAAACCTTAAACAACCTTCTCTGCAACTTTTCGTATTTTCGTTCCTCATTCCTAACCTTTTCATTTGTCATAAGGGTGGTGGATCTGGAGTCCGCCCCTGTAGCTCAGTTGGGAGAGCACCGGGCTTCTGACCTCACCCGGTAGTGGGAGCCGGGGTTTGAGTCGCTTCGGCGCTCGCTATTTGCCCCTGACTGGGATGGCCTGTGGCCGGTGGCAGCGGTCGCACTCAAGGTCAGGTGACGTCAGAGGGCGGGCCGGACCGTGTCCAGGTATGTTGGGCACGTAAAACTTTCGCTTATAAATTCTGCCGGACGCCAGGAATTGCTTGATCGTGTGGTGGGGTCAGGGCCTGCGCAACAAGCTATGCTTAGCGCGGGCCTGACCTCGGAAATCCATCCATTCAAAAACATTCAGACTAAAAAAAATTAAAGATCTGGTGAAAACTAGTCAAATTTAGCCATTTCCTATGGATTTTTTACGTGTTTTCATTTTTCCGCATTAACTTATAATGGGGAGGTCACGAAATCGACATGACCTTAGGTCTCGATATAAAAAAAAATCGAGATATACGAATGGTAGGTACTTCTCATCTGATGACATCCTGTGAGTTTCAAACCGTTTGGTCAATCACGTTGGCTGTGGCATGATCGCAAACTTTTTTGGAGGTTAGGTCACTTGACTTGACCTGGTGACCTGACCTGAGATGACCCGAGGTAAACAAAATTCACACCATGTGGGTAATTGATGCCCAAACAGCTGTGCCAAATTTGACGCCGTTTTTCTGCTATTCATGAAAAACCGTAGGGGGGGGATCAACAGCAGTGTGCGTGTTATGGTTTTGAACTTAACCCGCGAGTCATGGGGGGGCTTTTTTTAGCCCCCCCCCCCCCCCCCCCCCCCCCCCCCCCTCCTTAGGAATATTAGGAATATCTCAATAACTAATGCAGATATAGACGCTAAACTTGCAGTACCTATCCGGGCATCATTTTTACACCTTTTAAGAAAAAAATATAAAAATTCGTCTGATTTTTTTATACATATAGTGAATTTAGTGACGTCACTAAACACGATTTTGACACCAAAATCGGCTAAACTTTACCAGGCCGTACAAATGCCGCATTTGAAGCAAAGTGCAATCTAAAAACGCTAAAAGGTAGAAAATTGCAAGGGCTACAAACCGGCTATCTCGAAAGTTAAAAAATGCTTTTTTACCCCAAAATTTAAAAAAACTTTTTTGAAAAAATGCTCACAAAATCAAATTTTTCGAAGATATTGAAAAACGGAATTATGTCGGATAACGACATATGGGAAACTACCATACCAAATTTCAAAATGATATCTTTTTTGACTCCTGGCATATAAAGTATGGGTAAATCATGACGTCATATTTTGAAATTGCGTGTTTTGGCTTTTATTGACCGGATACAGACAAATAAATGCCAGCACTGTTTTTTTTTATAGATAAAACTGATATAGAAGCATGCTTTTTATTTCGATTTATCAATTTCAAATTTTGACCTTCAGTGACCTGAACTTGACATAAACTTGACACTAACTTCACGTAAATGAAGTCAGGTGGTAAAATGACTACCACTATCGAATTCTACGCGTAAAAGCATCCATAAAACATGTGCTGCATGACTTTCGTAGATATTTTGTGTGTAGTGACCTTTTTTGACCTGACCTTGACCTTGATCTTTTCCATCAATCTCACTTTAGCTCATGTTGGATATGTATCATACCTTTGACAGCATTTTGGGTGATTATAGGCGCAAACGAAGGCCATGGATGGCAAGTATTGTCCATAAACTCAAATACCTCGATTTTGACGTTTGACTTGACCGTGACCTGACATGTGACCTTAATTTGATTGTTTTACAGTTTGCGTTAGGCTTCTCTGATTGAGCGCTTTCGAATGCCGCCTTGCGCGTCCCGCTGCGATAATTGGTTTGAAGATACCAGGGGGGCTAAAAAAAAACCGCCCCCCCCCCCAGTGAGTCGTGTTACAAAATATACCCCAGTGACTGCCGGATTAAAGGGACTGTCGCACCTTTTTGAAAGTTGTCGAATCACACTTAATTGTACGTCTTCATGTCAGGCGAGGTCAGCTGAACATGTTCGTGAACTGTTTTCCGACAAAATTGCTTATCTTGGAAGATATTCAACTTTTAGTTGTAAGCGGAAAGTTGGGTTGGTGACGTCATATGATTTTGTTTTAATAACAGGAAAATCCTTTGTGCTGCCAAATGTATGGCGCATTTTTTTGTCGACATCTATTGCGCAGAAAAACAGCGAACCACCCCGTGTCTAGATTGGCTAGCACTATCAGCTGGAGTTGTTGCAGCAGTTGGCCGCCAGGGACCGCTAGTAAGCCAGGGTGTTATGACGTCGCAAGCAAATGGCACCACTAAATATTGATTGATTGATTGATTTATAAATAAATAAATATTTAGCGTTAAATATTTAACTGGTACCATTTTCTTGCGACGTCAAACACCCTGGCTCACTAGCGGTCCCTGGCGGCCAACTGCTGCATCAACTCCAGCTGATAGTGCTAGCCTCTAGATTGCGAACCACCCGGAGATCGAGAAATGAAAGACGAAAATATTCTAAGGCTGACCTTAAAACCAGTCGACTATCATTACCAGTTGGGTAAAGAGAGACATTAGAGGCCCTATTCAAATACACATGGGCCTTATGTTTTACAGATGTCAAAATCAAACTCGAATATCTTTTTGATTAGATCATTGTGGTTGTGTTAACTGCTACAATATTTAATTTAAATGCCAAGCCATCAAAATGGCTATCTCAACTCAAATATAATGTTAAAGGGAGTGTGCCTACTGTTTTGCAATGTCAAAAATATTTCTCGTACGGTAATTGGTTTGATTGTTGGATATGATGAAATTCACATCTGGAGCCCCTTTTTCACTTATATTGTTTTTTGCTTATTTTTTGTTTCGATATCTATCAAACGATCGCCACTATAGTGATGTTATGTAAAACGGCGCACATAAGATAATACAATTACAGTCAAATCATGCAACATAGAGAGACAAGTTTTTCACAGCATGTTCTTGCCACTGTGAACTTTATTATGCGCAAGTTTCGTAGCTCTAAATTGATATCTTCGTCGAAAAATGGCCATCGGCCATCATCGAAACGGCCATCATCGAAAACCATGATGGCCGTCCATGTTCTGTTCGGCTGTTGCTATCAGTGCGCACGAGCTGTTTCGTCGAATTACTATTGGCCGGCGCTAACAATATGCTAGAAGTTTAATCGATAGTTGCAGTGCTTCTAGTAGCGGAAGCCCTCTGGAGTCTACCCGATAACTGTTTGCTCCCAGCAAGTTCCTGGAGTCTTTGGAATATCTCAGCAACTAGGGTGAATCTGGAGAAATGAAGTCATGGGTCAATTCAGAAAATATGTTCTATAGACCAGTGTCAATAACCCCAAATAAGCGATGTGAGTAGGCACACTCCCTTTAAGGTGGGATAGTCCCTTTAAAGGGAATGTTTCACCTTTCTGGAAGTCGTCAAATATAGGCCGGTTGTAGTGAAAAATATGAAGTAAGTGCTGCTGAAAACAATGGTGATATTTGTTTTCTCGAAAACTTCATTTAACTTGTAAAAAATAGGTTTTTAATATTTTGTTTGATGACATATTGAGCTATAGACCGCCGCTGATTGGCTGACAAAGTGGGATTGGCTTAAAAAGTGGTTGTCAGCCAATCAGCGGCTGCACCAGCCTGGAGTCATTTTGCAAATGGTAAACTAAATTGCTTAAAAACGGTTAAGTTTTGGGCAAAATGACCTTAGTAATTTAGACATTTCAATAACGACCCAAGATAATGGCTATCTTAGTTTAAAACTAATACAAAGTTGAAACATTCCCTTTAAAGGGAATGTTTCACCTTTGTATTGGTTTTGAACTGAGATAGCCATTATCTTTGGCCGTTATGGAAATGTCGTAAATACTAAGGTCATTTTCCCAAAAACTTAGCCGTTTTTAAGCAATTTAATTTCTCATTTGCAAAATGGGGTCTAGGCTAGTCCGCCGCTGATTGGCTGACAGACACTTTGTCAGCAAATCCCACTTTGTCAGCCAATCAGCGGCAGTCTAAAGCTCAATAATGACGTTATCTTCCCAAATTTAAAACCTTAATTTGTATAAAGTTAAGTGAATTTTCGAGATAAAATATCACAATCGTTTTCAGCAGCACTTTCTTCAGATTGTCGACTACAACCAGCATATATTTGACAACTTTCAGAAAGGTGAAACATTCCCTTTAAAGGGAGTGTCTACTGTTTTGGAATGTCAACAATATTTGTATTACCGTAAGTAGCTATTGGTGCGACTGTTGGATACTGTACAATTCACATCTGGAGCCCCTTTAGTTTAATTTTAACTTATATTGTTTTGTGCTTATTTTTGGTTTCGATATCCATAAAACGATCGCCACTATGGTGAAGGTAATCAGATGTAAGAAGATGTTATGTAAAACGGCGCACCTAAGACAATAAACAATCGATACGAACAATGTTAACACACCGTTGACAAGCAAAACGGCCGTCGAGGTTCTGTTCGGCTGCTGCTATCAGCGCTCACGAGCTGTTTTGTCAAAATGCTATTGGCTGGCGCTTACGATATGCTAGCAAATTTGTATCGATATTTCGATATGTTCGATGCTTCTGGTAGTGGTAAGCTCTCTTGTTGGATGTCGTCATTACCAACCGTCCTGAACTGATTCGACGTGTCGGTGTTACGAGGTGTCATTATGGCGGTCCGCATGACTTCACCCGTGTGCTGCTGGCCCGTGAGGGTCGAGTATTACCCGCTAGCCAGTCTAATGTGCACCGGCGAGCCATTAGCAGGATAGACCACGATTCTTTTAACCAGCAGCTTGCTGAGATAGACTGGGCCCCAGTCTTTGATTGTGAAACCACGGAACGTAAATGGACTGTTTTCCATCAGACCTTCATTGATCGACTGAATACTGTCGCGCCGCTAAAACGTGTGCGTGAGAGGCAGGTGACTGCGCCGCCTGTAACCGCCCAAACGCAGCAACTACTGCAGCGCCGCCGCGCGGCCCTCGCTGGAAACGACCGCGCCGAGTACAAACGAGTGAACCGACTGTGCCGCGCCGCCGTGCGGAACGAGAGCCGTGAGAAATACGCGGGTGCGATCAGTCGCGGTGACCGAGGGAGCCTGTGGCGTGTGCTGCGGCCAGTGATAGGTCGGAAACAGCAGACTTGTGAAATACCGAGGATCACACTGAATGCCTTGAATGACTATTACGTTATGATCGGCCCGACCACGGCTGCTAGTGTCCCAGCTGCTACTATTCATGTGCCTACGAGACTCCCAAGAGTGTCGACATGTGCATTTAAGGTGCAGGCAATTAACTTAGACACACTGTATGCCACCCTCATGTCAATGAAACCATCGAACTCAACCGGGAAGGACGGTGTAAGTGTACGCATCTTGCAGTCATTCTTACCGGGGGTAGGCCATGCGCTATTAGATGTTGTTAATGCTAGCCTAGCCACCGGCGTGGTACCGCGTGATTGGAAGCACGCGTTGGTGACCCCTATACCAAAAGGGAAGGTGTCCGCCGAGCCATCCGACACACGACCCATCTCGATATTGCCCGCGATCATGAAATTAGTTGAACGTGTAGTGCAGAAACAACTATCAGGCTACCTCGAGGACAATTATTTGCTTTCGGACGCACAACACGGATATCGAAAACAACGTTCTACTGAAACGGCCCTTCACGTCATAACAGATCAGGCTCTTCAAGCCATGGATAGTGGTAACATCTGCATTTTGGTATTATTGGATCTCTCAAAATGTTTTGATGTTGTTCCTCATGACAGACTTTTGGAAAAACTTTCTTTGTACGGCGTAGATGCTTCTTGGTTCCGCGACTATCTGACACACCACTCAGCAGGTCCAGGTGGGGTGCGCGGACGGAACGGCTCTTCTTTCAGACTCCAAGGAAAATGTGATCGGTGTGTACCAGGGCGGAGCGTTGAGCTGTGTGTTGTACATGCTGTTCGCGAATGACCTTAGTCTGTGTGTGCCAGACGGTGTCAGTGTAGTCCAGTTCGCTGACGACACGCAACTAATGGTTACAGGTAGGAAGGGTGACGTGCAACAGCTGATCATTCGCATGGAGGACGTGCTTGACCGAGTGTACCAGTGGTTTTGTCATAACGGCATGAAACTAAACGCCACAAAAACTCAGATGGTTGTATTGGGAACGCCAGCGATGCTTCGCGACTTAGCGCCAGTTACGCTTAGTTTCTGTGCGGCCACCATTGCTGAGTCAAAGGAGGTGAAGAATCTCGGCGTGTCAATGGACCGACATCTGAACTTCGCATCACACGTAGACAGGGTGTCTCGCAAGTGCACAGGTATACTTATAGCGTTGGTACACGCACGCCATGTTATACCGAGATCGGCGCTGAAGTGTATCGTTGAAGCGCTTGTCGTGTCTATGATGCGATACTGCCTGTCGGTATTCGGTTCATGCGGTGAGACGCAGCTACACCGTGTTCAAAAAGTGATCAACTTTTGTGCACGAGTCGTGACTGGCAAGAGACGTAGCGATAGCGTGTCTGAGACCATCAAACAGCTTAAGTGGTTGACTGCAAGACAGCTGGTGACATACCACACGGTATGTGCTGTAGAGCGCACCATCGTGACAGGTCAGCCTGAGTACCTCAGAAGCACGATAGGATACCGGGCTTGCCAACGTCACCACCACGACACAAGACGAGCTGGCCTCCTTACGCTCCCCTCTATTCGCACGGAGGCAGGTAGAAGGAGATTATGCTACCGCGGCGTGACTCGTCTAAACGAGCTAAATGTAGAGCCAGGAACGCTATCCTACCGGGCGAAAGTTAGACAAATACTGTTGTCAAGCTAGGGGAGGTGAATGGGCAGGTGTGTATCAACAGTCATCTTTTGCATGTATGTACGTGTATCTTTGTTCGTGAAGTATTTTTCTGTGTAGGTATGCAAGTTCACCATGGCTGCGTTTTATATGTGTCAATGTTCTGTCGTGAACTTGTGAAAAGCCACTCCAAAGAGTGGATCTTGTTCAAATACATCTACATCTGGGGTCGTCTACCCGACAACTTTTTGCTACCAGCGAGTTCCTGGGGCTTTGGAATATCTTAACAGATGTGATTGAATCTGGAGAAATGAAAGACATGGTTCAATTCAGTAAATTATGTTCTATAAACCAGTGTCAAAAACCCCAAATAACCGATGTCAGTAGACAGTAGCACACTCCCTTAACAGGGAGTATACGGGTTTCCGTCCTGAAAGTAAATGCACTCTTTTGCAGTTGTATGAGCTTTAAACACGTTTAAGTCATATAACAGGGACCTCAATGCTCATTTAGTCCATTATTTCAGCAATTATCAGCGTTAAAACTTGGGCGTTTTTCGAGACTAGTATCAGATAACGAGTACTTGATCGGCACTACTGTCCACCACTTTTATCTTAAGATCAATTTTAGAGTTTTGAATTATCTGCAAGTCCTACACTGGATCACAAAATTATTATGCAATTCAAAACTGACGGGACTTTGTATTACTACACACTGTTCGTTGAGGTTTTGTGTTGTGGTTTTCTTTTATCTGGCCTTTAGCGCTGATAATTTGGTGGTGGCGTATTAATTTTTTGGCATGAAAATTCATGAAAAATATAGAATTTTATGGGAAAACTAGGTATCTGCTGGTGTCGTTGGAACAAAACATGTCATTTTCTTTCAAATATTGCTTATTTTACCAGAAATATGCCATAAGTGGTGTTTTTATTAACATAAAAGAGATGACTGGCTCTGCCTCAGCCGGTCCTGCAGAAAATACGCGGTGGCATCACCGCGCACTTTGGAATGTCCTTACGTGCAGAAGATGTCATTTCCAGACAAATATGGCTACCGTGGGACTTCTACCACCTTTATATGTACGTTTTACTATGTAACTCAATTATTCTGGGGAAAACCCGTATAATCCCTTTAAAGGGAGTGTGCCTACTCACATCGCTTATTTGGGATTATTGACGCTGGTCTATAGAACATAATTTTCTGAATTGGCCCATGACTTCGTTTCTCCAGATTCGCCCTAGTTGCTGAGATATTCCAAAGACTCCAGGAACTTGCTGGGAGCAAAAAGTTATCGGGTAGACTCCAGAGGGCTTCCGCTACTAGAAGCACTGCAACTATCGATTCAACTGATAGCATATTGCTAGCGCCGGCCAATAGCAATTCAACAAAACAGCTCGTGCACGCTGACAGCAGCAGCCGAACAGAAACTGGACGGGATCTGAAACTGGACTGGACGGGATCATGTTTTTCGATGATGGCCGTTTCGATGATGGACGATGGCCATTTTTTGAAGAAGAAATCAATTTAGAGCTACGAAACTTGCACATAATAAAGTTCACAGTGGCAGGAACGTGCTGTGCAAAACTTGTCTTTCTATCTTGCATGATGTGACGGTAATTGTATTGTCTTATGTGCGCCGTTTTACAGAACATCACCATAATGACGATCGTTTTATAGATATCGAAAAAAAAAATAAGCAAAACAACAATATAAGTGAAAATTCAACTAAAGGGGCTCCATATGTGAATTTCATCATATACAACAATCAAAGCAATAGCTACTTACCGTATGAAGGGAAAAATTGGCATTCCAAAACAGTAGGCACACTCCCTTTAACCCTCGCCCTACGGTGACTTTTCTCACCTTCGCCCCACGGGGGGGGGGGGGGCTGACAGGCCTTAACTTCCGAACCAAGCAACATAGAGCAATGCGGTAAGAACCAGCATGTTGCCTGTCATGAGAGGAATCTAACAGTATGCTATTTTTAGGTTTCAGGTCAACGGGTGACCTTCCAGGTCAAGTGAATGACCTAAGATCGACCACGTCCAAAAATAGCGATTGTACAGGACGCCTAGTATAACTTCCGAACTGAGAGAGATAGAGAGACACCGTAAAAAGTAACGTGTTGCCTGTCATAAGGACAATCCAACGGCATCCCATGTTGAGCATCTAGGTCAACTGGTGACCTTTGGGGTCAGGTCAATGGCCCTTTGGGGTCTGACATGACCTTAACGAAAAGGTCATAGGTCACGATCTAATAGACCTTCACATTACACTTCACATTTTGATAGGATACGTATAATTGTTGTAAACTCGGCTACTGAAAATTTAAGCAAAATGCGCCGTATGTGTAATAATTTATTCAAGAAAAACCTCAGGGGGGGGGGGGGGGCTGTCAGGCCCCTCCCGTAGGGCGAGGGTTAAAAGGACACTCCCACCTTAACATTAGTTTTGAGTTGAGATAGCCATGTTGTTGACTTGCATTGCAATTAAGTAGAGTAGCAGTTAAAACAACCACATAGGTTTAATCAAAAAGAAATTCGAGCTTGGTCTTGACAATTGTAACGAATAAACCCTATGTGTATTTGAATAGGGGTCTAAAGCCGATGACGTCACCTCTCTTTACCAAATGGTGATGATATTCGACTTGTTTTAAGGTTAGACTTGGAGATATTTGTGTATTTAAAATGGTTTGGTAATTGGTTTGTTTTGTATTCAAAGCGCCAGAATTGTCTCTAAATAATTGTGCCATACTTTGGCAGCGTAAAGGATTTCTGTATAGCTCTCTAAAGCTCAATATGACGTCATCAACCCAAATATCAAAACTGAACTTTTTATTAAATTGAACATTGTTTGCGAGAAACAAATGTCATAATCGTGTTCGGCAGCAATTACTTCATATTTTGTACCACAAGCGGCGTACATTTGACAGTTTTTGGGAAGGTGGGAGACTGGGAGTGTCCCTTTAAACAAAAAATATAGAGAACATTAACATGTTCTGCCATGCTTTTCAGTTTCAATTTCTTCAATTTGAATTGATTTTCCAAGCATCATTTGCTTGGATTTTATGTGTGTCCATCTTCTTGCAGTACTGAAGAATCCAGGAAGTCGTACAATTGAGATATTTCTATTGCTTTTTTAATTAGTGTTGGTTGTTGATTGGGCCATGTGACTGCTGCTTGGGGAACATCAGCAAATGTCTTGCAATGCATACATTGAACCTGTTATGTTGTGATGGTATGTAGGTGGTGGGCTTGTTTGTGGTTATGTTGAAAAGAAGAGGCTCAATAGATAATCTTTCCCATATGTTACATCATATATATGGTTACACTTCAATTCTGATGAGCTAACTGGTATAGCCTGCCAGCGGTGGCTCTCCAGATAGACTTTCAACCAGCCAGGGATGATAAGCAGCTGCTCTGGGGATGCTATGATCATATTGTAGCTAGAAACACCAAAACTCTTCCTCATGTCTATCAGAGTGAGAAGGGTCGCCTAAGCACAAGCCACCCTCCCCAAGCACACACAAAAGGTGTTCAAGGGCTGAAATGATAAACATGATATGATGAACATGATAAAGCATCGGGTATCTTTTTTTTTAAATATATAATATTGCAGCACTGATGAAACAAATTATTCTTGGACAAAATGTACTACTCAAATCAGCCGACTAAAACTCCAGGGGTTTCGTCTGACTTGCTATTCTGACGAGAAACGCGGCGGACTAGATGACGCTCTCTATATTGATCTGCTGTTGATCTAGTAGTTACTGTAGGTGCCTGGTTGTGCAAAATTGGTTCATGCTACGACTTCTCTGTCACGGTGCTCACAAAGTGCAAACTAATGCTTAGTCATTTGTGTTTCGAAGGAAGCAAGAATTAAGTGACGCGAGCGTTTCCGTCTGTTTGCCGGCAGATTGCTGTTGACGATGGCGGGCCAGCAGTACTGCCTGAGATGGAACGACTTCCAGTCCAACATGGTATCCTCATTCAAACACCTTCGCAGCGAGAAGAACTTCCTGGACGTGACGCTGGCGTGTGAGGGCCAGACGTGCAAGGCGCACAAGATGGTGCTCTCCGCCTGTTCGCCCTACTTCAAAACCCTGCTAGAGGTGAGGCACCAGCCCGGTTACTTGCGTTTCGTGCGTTACCAACACTAACGTATGCAATACAATGGTTCGCCATCGGAGCGGTAACAAACACGAGCGAATGACACTGGACAGGACGCGCGGCGTCAACTGTCTAGTCTTCAAGCGTAGATGAGTTCATCGGTATTTATTAGTACTAGTGACCGTGTGCTCGAATTGTGCTCGACACAGAGTCGGTGAGTCAAATTTGACTCAAAACTGACTTGACTCAACTTGAGTCAGAGTCGAGTCGCTTAACCCGGCAGTCACTGGGGTATATTCTGTAACACGACTCACTGGGGGGGCTTTTTTTAGCCCCCCCCCCTGGTATCTTCAGAACCAATGATCGCAGCGGGACGCGCAAGGCGGCATTCGAAAGCGCTCAATGAGAGAAGCCTAACGCAAACTTAAAAATGTCAAATTAAGGTCACATGTCAGGTCACGGTCAAGTCAAACGTCAAAATCGAGGTATTTGAGTTTATGGACAATACTTGCCATCCATGACCTTCGATTACTCCTATAATCACCCAAAGTGATGTCAAAGGTATGATACATATCCCACATGAGCTAAAGTGAGATTGTTGGAAAAGAGCAAGGTCAAGGTCAGGTCACAAAAGGTTACTACACTCAAAATATCAACGAAAGTCATGCAGCACATGGTTTATGGATGCTTTTACGCGTAGAATTCGATAGTAGAAGTCATTTTACCACCTGACTTCATTTACGTGAAGTTAGTGTCAAGTTCAGGTCAAGTTCAGGTCACTGACGGTCAAAATTTGAAATTGATAAATCGAAATAAAAAAGGCATGTTTCTATATCAGATTTATCTAAAGAAAACAGTGCTGGCATTTATTTGTCTGTATCCGGTCAATAAAATCCAAAAAACGCAATTTCAAAATCTGACGTCATGATTTACCCATACTTTATATGTCATGAAAGTAAAAAAAGATGATATAATTTTGAAATTTGGTGTGGTAGTTGCCCATATGTTGTTATCTGATATTTATTCCGGTTTTTTCAATATCTTTCAAATATTTGATTTTGTGAGCATTTTTTTCAACAAAAAAAAAAATGAAAATTTTGGGTCAAAACCCAAATGTTTCGAAATTTCGAGATAGCCGGTTTGTAGCCCTTGCAATGTTCTACCTTTTAGCGTTTTTCGATTGCATTTTGCTTCATATGCGGCATTTGTAGGGCCTGGCAAAATTTAGCCGATTTTGGTGTCAAAATCGTGTTTAGTGACGTCACTAAAATCACTATATCTCAAATGAATTCTGACGAAATTTTTAAATTTTTTCTTATAATGTGTAAAAATGATGCCCGGATAGGTACTCAAAGTTTGGCGTCGATATCTGCATTAGTTATTGAGATATGCCTAATATTCCTAAGGAGGGGGGGGCTAAAAAAGCCCCCCCCCCCAGTGACTCGCGGGTTAATAAAAATAGGGGGTTGAGTAAAGTTGAGTCGGAGCCGATTCGCATGGATGTCGCTTGAGTCAAAGTTGAGTCGCTTGGATGCTGCTCAAGTCAAAACTGAGACGACTCATTTATTACGAGTCAGTCACGTCTGTTGCAAACAAACAACAAATTGGAAGCAACTGAATAATAATGGAGTCCAAGCAATGTTCCAGAGTGTGAGGGTGTGAGTGCAGGCGGTTAATGCGTTTCGAACACACTTTATAATCATTAGTTGATAATAAGTACATTTTCTGTCTAAAAATAACTTAAAGAGTACTTCACTACATCACAAACTCTGCTGACTGCTCCTCATCTTAAGTGAAGAATACAGTATTGAATATGTACATAGAAATGATATCTGCAATATATATAACCTAATAATAACCATATTAACATAATTTACACTGCATTAAATAACATCAAAATAATGACCAATTACAAGATACCAATGATTAAAGCCAACTGATGATATAGTTCAGCATATCATCAGTGCTGAACGCACGTACGTACCCAGAGGGTGTATTGAACCCCTGCCACTGTCCACTGAGAACCAATCTACCTTTAACTAAACCATCCCATGACTATTTATTTATTTTATTTTGATTTATTTCTGAAGATCGCCGACGGGATGACCCATTGATGGACGAGGTCAAAGAACACATGTAGGTAAACACATGTAGGTAAAGAACTATGAACACATATAGGTAAATACCAATTTTTCTGGAATATTTATACGAACCATACACGCCATATATGCCTGAAATCAAGAAGTTTGCATCACAAATCCACTTTAGGTACTTTAAGAATGTTAATTCAACAACATATCACAATTTACTTTGTTTGCTAACCCCGATTTTGTGTTGTTGTTGTAAGCCTACAGTTGCACATAAAAACATAGGTTTTTCTCAAATAAAAGTAAAACCTTGAGTTTAGGGTTCGCGCGCGATTCTTTTGTTCCACGACCACAACAATGACCTGTCAAGTATCAATCATACGGAGAAGTGAACGCAGTTCATCTAGTCATATTCATATCTTACTTTGACGCCATTGGCTACAATCAATCTTATCCTGATCGGACGCGTGGCATCAAAACGCGGCATCGCGGTGTCGACATTGAGCCGTATGTCGGCTACAATCAATCCTATCCTGATCGGACCCGTGGCGTGACACAATCAATCCTATCCTGATCGGACCCGTGGCGTGACACAATCAATCCTATCCTGATCGGACCCGTGGCATGACACAATCAATCCTATCCTGATCGGACCCGTGGCGTGACACAATCAATCCTATCCTGATCGGACCCGTGGCGTGACACAATCAATCTTATCCTGATCGGACCCGTGGCATGACACAATCAATCTTATCCTGATCGGACCCGTGGCGTGACACAATCAATCTTATCCTGATCGGACCCGTGGCGTGACACAATCAATCTTATCCTGATAGGACCCGTGGCGTGACACAATCAATCTTATCCTGATCGGACCCGTGGCGTGACACAATCAATCCTATCCTGATCGGACCCGTGGCGTGACACAATCAATCTTATCCTGATCGGACCCGTGGCATGACACAATCAATATTATCCTGATCGGACCCGTGGCGTGACACAATCAATCTTATCCTGATCGGACCCGTGGCATGACACAATCAATCTTATCCTGATCGGACCCGTGGCGTGACACAATCAATCTTATCCTGATCGGACCCGTGACATGACACAATCAATCCTATCCTGATCGGACCCGTGGCATGACACAATCAATCTTATCCTGATCGGACCCGTGGCGTGACACAATCAATCTTATCCTGATCGGACCCGTGCCATGACACAATCAATCCTATCCTGATCGGACCCGTGGCATGACACAATCAATCTTATCCTGATCGGACCCGTGGCGTGACACAATCAATCTTATCCTGATCGGACCCGTGGCATGAAAACGCGGCATCGCGGTGTGGACACTGAGTCGCATCTTAGCGACCCTACACATTTATTTTATATCAATGTTACCACTAACCAGTTCTGAGTTCATAGTTATGTCTTAGCCAGGTTTAGCTCAAAATTCCTTCATGGTGCTAGTGAACTGCTAGGCGCTAGCTCCTACCTTTTATACTAGCATATGGTTTATCATTGTCAGACTTTCGGCCAATTAAAACATGCCATTGCTTGGTCACGACAGTTTGGAATATGCATTTAACACGCGCCCTGGAACAGGCCCCCCCCCCCTAAGATCTCGCCCCCATAAAAGCTACAATAACGAAATTTGTAGGGTAGGTACAGGGAGGTTCTGTAGGGAACTATGTTTTGCTAAATTTGCATGACCCTAGGTCAATATCTTCAAGATCAAATGGGGTCAAATATGGAAAATTTTCCCATTTTAACACTTCGCTCCAGAAACCCACAAGTATCTCGATAACTATGATAGCTAGGAACTAACGGAATAAATCAATCGAAAGCTCTTGAAATATGCAATCGCCATGTGTGTCCTCAAATTTTAGCTCAGGTTAATAGTTTAGGCTCCAGAGGTCATCAAATGTGAAAAAGGCTATTTATGCCCAAAACAGTTTTTCGCAAGTAACTTTTTTATCTCATAAAGACGAGGCAATAATTTTGACGCCATCGTGTTCGTCTCGTCAAAGCGCTTCGAATCGTATTAATGTTGACCAGTTTAGGTCAACTTATAAGTTTGACCTCAGGTCAAGGTCAAGTGGTGACCCAATTCGGTCATGTTGCATATAGGTAGACGTGTCTCGACGAGACCAACCCATTGGTACCGGTTTCACTTCTCTATCTTCATTCTGTCGAGAGTTATTGCAAACAAAGTGTTGTGACTTCAGATGACCTCGGCTGACCCTGTAATGGTCACTGAACGAAAATTGCACCTGTATCATCAAGAATGACCTATGCTAACATGATTCAGAAGTAATTGGACTGATAGCATGCGTATCCTCGGAATAGGAAGCATTTTAATATTTCCCCATTGTCTTATAATGGGGAGGTCACGAAATTGACCCGATCGTAGGTCACCGATATACAAATTATGAGATAAACAAATCGTAGGTACATATGACCTTATTAAATCCTGCAAGTTTGAAACCCATCGGCAACAAACTGTGGCTGTGGTACGACCGCAAACTTTTTGGAGGTTGGGTCACGTATCCTGGTCTGGTGACCTGACCTGAGATGACCTGAGGTCACGAATGCGCATAATGTGGATAATATATTTCCGAACAGATATGCAAAAATCTGCGGCGCGCGTCGCCGCCGTTTTTTCGCTATCCTCGAAAAACATTAGTCGTGAGCGGATCCCCCCCCCCCCCCCCCCCCCCCCTCCAGGGCGCGTGTTAATTGTATTGAAGTTACAAAATATTAAATTGTAACTGCTTCCTGGGTCCGCCTACAGTCCGCCTACAGGGCGGACTCTTAACTATAATCGTGACCTTGTAACCTGTGACAACAGACAGTCTTGCCACCTTGCATTGCCTCGCGTGCAGAATAACCACGGAAAGCGGATGTTTCGGTACCGTGCATCATTGTAAGGAGGATGTCATCAGTCGCGAACCCTCCGGTTTTTCGCAAAGGTTGCTTAAATGCAGCATTCGCGGAGTTTTACAGCAAACTTGAGGAACCCAACCCCCTTCAAGTGCCACGTGACCATAACGGGGAGGAGCATGACCATGGCAGGTCCAAAGATTGTCAGGAGCATGGCAGGTCCAAAGATTGATTTTTGGCTCACTTCGGCTATTGTTTTGCCGCACTATTATTTTGCCGGTGTAGGGGTGTAGGTATTGTTTTGATCACGTGATACATTTATTATTGCTAAACAGTCAACTCCCCATATTAATTTATTACTGACCAATATATAAATATTGGTCAGTAATAAATTAATATGAGTTTACTTTATATATGTCAATATGAATGTTAACAATTTCGTATTGCATTGGCTGAAGGAGGGCTTGGTCACATGATAAATGCAGCCATGGTTTGTTTGTATTGAATAGGGAGGGTCTAAAAAAAACTGTCCAGATTAACAGGCAAGCCCATGCTCCGAAACTACTGGACCGATCTGAGTGACTTTTTCACCATTCAATTTGAACTGGTCGGAATGTTTGCCGTTTTGCGTTTTATCCACTTTAGTCTAATCTAAATGGACCAAATTGGATCAAAACCTGTAGTTCAAATTTGCAGGCAAGCCTATGCTCCGAGGCTATGGGACCGATCTGCGTGATTTATTCACTATTCGATGCGGCATGGTGAAAAACGGTGCCATATTGCGTTTTTTACAGATTGGTTCACTTTAAGTGGACCAAATCGGACCAAAACCACCAAAAACAGTTGCAGGCAAGCCCATGCTCCGAGGCTATGGAACCGATCTGCATGATTTTGTCACCATTAAATTCGGCGTGGTCCAAAACGGTGCCGTTATGCGTTTTATACAGATTGGTTTACTCTAAGTGGACCAAATTGGACCAAACCACCAAAAACCGTTGCAGGCAAGCCCTTGCTCCGAGGCTATGGAACCGATCTGCATGATTTATTCCACATTCAGTCCGACGTGATCCAAAATGGTACCGTTTTGCGTTTTATCCAGATTGGTTCATTCTAAGTAGACCAAATTGGACCAAAACCACTGAAACCAGTTGCAGGCAAGCCCATACTCCGAGGCTATGGAACCGATCTGCATGATTTCGTCACCATTCGATCCGGCGTGGTCCAAAACGGTGCCGTTTTGCGTTTTATCCAGATTGGTTCACTCTAAGTGGACCAAATTGGGTCAAAACCACCCAAAACCGTTGCCATTGGTATGGAGCTGCCCGCTCCGGAGCCATGCTACTGAAAAATATGAAGGTGATTATAAAAAAAAAATACTATAAAAACTCCAATTCTTTGAGCACATCACCCTATGATTGCTTTTGTCTCAACGGTCTGGCATGATACTTCGTTTTACATTATAGATTACGACAGTGTCCCAAAATTTGTCAATTTGGGTGGGAAATGACACCCAAATGTGAATAATTTTCCACTCTCACTCCCCATTTAAGAGTGAATTGTCCACTCCCAAATTATGAATTGTGGTATTCTGACATAGATATTGACTAAAAATACATGATTTACGAAAACTACTGCTTTTCAGATTGAAAACAGATATCAATATTGTACCATTTTCTACATAATTTTCCACTATCATGGTCTTTTTCGGCTCGGATTTTCCACTCTTGCACCCAAGCAAAAATGGAATTTTGGGACACTGGATTACGATTCCACGACTCCCTATGTTAACCCTCGCCCTACGGGGGGGGGCCTGACAGCCCCCCCCCCCCCCCCCCCCCCTGAGGTTTTTCTAGAATAACTTTTTACATATGAAGTGCATCTTGCTGAAATTTGTGGTAGCTGAGTTTACAACAATTATACGTAGGCTGTAAATTTTTGTTTGAAATTGGTTGAGTAGTTTGGGAGAAAATCATGTTTTGATGACATGTGGGTAAAAAAAATGGAAAATATTGGAAAAATCTTAGAAAACAGAGTTTTAAAGAAAATTGCAAACGCAATTCACCAAAGATACAAAATAGCAGGCGCTCTGCCGGGTCTGACAGTACAGGCGTGGCACGCGTCTTTTCGGGGAACAAATTCAGGTGCCGCGCCGCAGGAGAACCAGTCCCGTGTGGAGTGTCTGGGCCGCTACTGACTGTGTGCCCCACCGCAGGAGAACCCGTCCCGTGTGGAGTGTCTGGGCCGCTACTGACTATGTGCCCCACCGCAGGAGAACCCGTCCCGTATGGAGTGTCTGGGCCGCTACTGACTGTGTGCCCCACCGCAGGAGAACCCGTCCCGTGTGGAGTGTCTGGGCCGCTACTGACTGTGTGCCCCACCGCAGGAGAACCCGTCCAAGCACCCGATCATCATACTGAAGGACGTGCCGTTCAGCCACCTGCAGGCCATCCTCGAGTTTATGTACGCCGGCGAGGTGAACGTCGGCCAGGACCAGTTGCCCGACCTCCTCAAGACCGCCGAGAAGCTCAAGGTTAAGGGCCTCATCGACGTCAACAAGATGTGAGGAGCGGCCTCCGCTGCGGAGGGTAGGCGACTGTGGAGCGGGGTCGGCTGGGGCGGCGCCGTGCTGGCCAGGCGATGCTTTGGCAGAGGCGGCCGGCAGCGGCAAGCCGGGGCGGCTGATCCGTGCGTGCGTCTGTGGGCGGGGCCGGCTGTGGTTGTCGTATGCTGTGTGGGCGGGGGCGGCAGTGCCGGGTGAGTCTCGTGCTCCATCCGGAATCTGTAAGTGCCCAGAAATGGGCACTGGTGTCACGCTCTGTCGGGTCTGGCAATACAGGCGGGGCGCCCTGCCGGGTCTGGAAGTACAGGCGAGGCGCCCTGTCGGGTCGGGCAGCACAAGCGGGGCGCCCTGCCGGGTCTGGCAGTACAGGCGAGGCGCCCTGTGTTTCTGGCAGTTCAGGCGGGGCGTCCTGTCTGTACAGGCGGGGCGCCCTGTCGGTTCTGGCGGTACAGGCGAGGCGCTCTGCCGGGTCTGGCAGTACAGGCGGGGCACCCTGTCGGTTCTGGCGGTACGGGCGAGGCGCTCTGGCGGTACAGGCTCGTAGCGGCGTTGGTGTCACGGTGTACTGTGCGGCGTGAGACTGTGAGTGCGTCTGGCGGGCTGGTGGCCGCCACCACTGTCAGACGCAGTGAGGTGCCCAGTCCGCGAGTGGACGGGGCATCATATTGTCTCATCGGTTGTGTGATTGTTGATGTCCCATTTCGATCGTGCCTCACGCTATTTTATCATCGTGGATCCGGCGGAATTGATACGCGTCTGTTTTAGTTGGTTATAGCTGGCTCCTCTCTCTATCTGTCTCTCTCTTTGTTGATGAGATGTCACATCTAACGTTTGTTGACGAGGTGATATGAATAAATGTCAACATTTGTTCGTTCGTTTCGTATCTTAGGAAGTTCCCTTTCGTGCTTTCATCGCGTTGGCAAGTGTGCAGCTCATATTGTTCGTACAATAGACTGAGATCGAACAAACCTGTTTTGCGCTGTGATGCTTGTCCTTTGCGTGGCTTTCTCGTACTGCACAACTCAGAATAGTTAGAAGCGTTTTGCGAGGTGCATCCTGAAATCGTAGTTACTAGCTCGTCAGATATCCACTCGGTAACCAATTCGAGTCGTCTAGACCATATGACGTTTACTTCCTACAGGGAAACCGGTATGATGTCAACATACGGACATTCCCATATCTACATTTGCTCAAGGAATCTGATATGACTGCATTCGATCTGGCAGTGTTCGGTGCCGGAAGCCGCGCTGTGATGGCTGTATCCCCGACTACCGGGACCGCGCTGATACCGTCACCAGGTCAGCCGGTCCGGTCCTATCCCCGGGCCGGCACCACGCCACAACAGGACCTATGTTAACTAGGGGGGGGGGGGATCCCCCCCCCCCCCCTCCCAGTGAGCCGATTTGCCCCACCAGTCAAGAAATGCTCCCCACCCTGATTTAAGTATTTCCATGCCATTTTTCGCTTGATAGGTATTCAATTAAAATAAAATATGCTTACCTGGTGATAAATGTATACAAATCAAATGCAAATGTCATGATAATCCTAAGTTTTAGTATTTCCCAGCCAAAATAAGTAGCTTTAAATTATTTCCGGAATATCTTGAATTTCAATATCCTTTGAACAATTGCTCATTGGTGGCAGAGTGGGGAGATCGGGGGTTGTTAGATCAGGAACGTCGCCACACAATTTGGAGTGGGTGAGGGCAACTGCTGAGCCGATTGTGTTCAAAATGTGATGTGTGGTTAGGGATCTCTCAGTCGCCACTTTCCCACAAGTCAGGGGTGTGGTGCTTCTGCACGTGCGCACGTGTGCACCACGTATTTGTATCTCAGAAACTACTTCCCTGATCGAGTTGAAATTCACCATACATCTCCTTTGCGTTCGCTCGTTCATCGCCAACTACGGCGCCTTACTGGTTCGGTAAAAACGTTATGGAAGAAAAATGACGAATGACCTCGGGGTGAATATATTTTACCTCGTGGAGGTCACAGGATAAAAATACCACATGGAGAGAGAACATTGACGGATCCAGAACGGGTTGTTTGGGGGGGGGGGCAAAATTCCAAAAAGTCTCACACAATTCTGAAAACGCATCGGATTTGGCTTGTTTATGCATTGATAGCTGATTTAACCCTCGCCCTACGGGGGGGGGGGGGTCCTAAAATGACCCCCCCCCCCCCTGAGGTTTGTCTTGCATAACTTGTTAGACATGCGGCGCATCTTGCTGAAATTGTCAGGAGCTAAGTATATAACAATTATACGTATGCTGTAAAGAAAAAAATCATTGAAATTGGTTGGGAAATTTGGGAAATAATAATGTTTTGATGACGTCATGTTGGTGGAAAAACTATAAATGTTTGAAAAATCGTAGAAAACAGAGTTTTAAAGCCAATTGAAACGCAATTAAGCAAAGATATCAAATGCAATTTTCTTTAAAATGGCGATCTCGGAATTTCGAAATTTGGGGTTTTTGACCCCCAAAATGAACCAAAACGGATTTTTTTGGGAAAAATCACCACAAAATCAAAATTTTCAAAGATGTTTAATTACCTTCTCTGTATTTCTGAGACAAAACTGGTCTAGGAAAACTTTCTGAGACAAAACCGCACAGGGGCCCTTGTAACTTCCCAGTGGCCCTCTGGTCTGTTCAGGGGCCCTTCAACCTGCTCAGGGGCCCTTATCACCTGGCAAGGGACTGCGCTGACCGCTTTGTCGCCCTGCCGACATACTCAGGGGTCTTGACCTGCCCAGGGGCCCTCTGTGCAGGCTAGGGGCCCATTCGACGTGTTCAGGGGGCTCTCTGACCCGCCCAGGGGCCCTTTCGGTCTGGTCAGGGGCCCCTCTGGCATGCACAGGGCTCTTTTGAACGTTCAAGGGGCCATCTGGTCTTTCAGAGAGGGCCCTGGTGGCTCTAAAGGGCCTCTGAAGTGCTCTGAACTCTCTAAAGACCACGCTCCGCATGGTAAAGAGCCCATGATACCGCGCTTCGCGCGGTCCCGTCGGCCCTTTTTTGTGCGTTGGAATGGGCCCTCGTGCGCCGAAAAGGGTCCTTCTGGCCTCATGGGGGGAGGGGGCGGCTGCACCCGCCGCCCCCTTGGCTACGTGCCTGCCAGGGGCCCCTCCAGTCTGGCTAGGAACTCATCCGGTATGTTCAAGGGCCCTTCCGACCGGCCCAGGGACCCTTTCGGTCTAGCCAGGGGCCCCTCTGAATTGCCCAGGAGCCCCTCCGATCTGCCCAGCGACTCTTCTGGTCGGACTGCGCTGGCTGCTTTGTCGCCTTGCGACATGCTCCGAGGGCCCTCCGACATGCCCTGGGGCCCCTCCGAGCTGACTAGGGGCCAGTCTGTCGCCAGCAGCGCCACGGTGCGCATGCGAGCGCAGCTCTGCCTACCTTTTGCCCGCCCAGTGGCAATACCCCGTCCTTGCCGAAGTGCAGCGCTCAACACCGTGGTGCAGTGCCATCACTGGATCGCCACTGTGTCCCAGCCGGTCACCAGGACAACAGGCGTCATCAGGACAACAGCAGCGCTCAACGGAAACTCGCATCGTCAAGTTGCTGCGAGTTGCACGTGAACTGGGTGCGCGGGATCCGATGATCCACCAGTGACGACAGTGGCGACCGTAGAACGCTGCAGACAGACTCTAGTACCCGTGAGTGCCGCTTTCAACCAAGCATGTGTCACTCAGACCTGCCCTACAGTTTGGCGTTTCTTTATACCGTGCAGTCACTGCTTGCTGTGGCTTCACCTGTCGCTGATCCGTGGCGTCAACCAACGAGAAGACGGCGTTCGGCGGCCGGTGCCGACGCGGCGCGTGACCTTGACATTACTACCACACCGCCCGCGGCCTCGGCTGCTGGGAGTGACCTAGAGAGAGCAGGACCAAGCTTACCGGCTCCCGCGCTCTGCCACGTTCCGGAGGCCAGCTGATCACCGGCGCCGGACAGCCGTCTCCCGCCCCGCAGCGGCAGCCTGTACTGGCCCACCGGGACGCCGGTGAACGGCCGTGTGACCCGCGATCACCAGCCCGGTCCGGAGCCGCTGCTGCTGCTGCTGACCCCGCACAGGGCCGCCCTCGGAGCCGGCGGGGTGGGAGAAAACGAGTCCGACCTCGCCGCAAGAGAGGTGGGCGAGACTGGCGCCGACACAGCGACAACACAGCCAACTGCCTGCTGATGGGACAGCTCAACGTCCAGTCACTAAAACCCAAGATTGTCGACTTACCGACTTACCGATTACCAGTTCGATGTATTGTCTCTATGTGAAACCTGGCTGACACCTAATGTACCAAATAGGCTTCTCAACCTTGATGGCTATCGGCTGTACAGGTGTGACCGATCCGAAACCCGCGGGCTAGCCAAAGGACACGGCGGTGTTGCCCTGCTCATTCGAGATACGTATCGCGTTGAGGTATTGCAAACCCCTGTGACCGGTGTGCGTAACTCGAACCTCGAAGTGCTTTGGGCTAAAGTGCATGTCGGAAAATGTCGTGAAATGCCTTTGCGTCAGTGTACCGTGTGCCAACCAATACTTCAGCCCAGGTTACCGCAGATTTAGAGGACTTAAAGTATCAGGTGCAGCACATGCTAGCGAACTATGCAGGACCTACGCTGGTAATCGCTGGAAATCTGAACTGCTGCTTGCTCAAGTGCTCAGTTGACTCTCCCGGGCAGCGACTCCGACGTCTTCTGACGACATACGGCATGGCTGTCGGCAACACGCACTATCCGACCTACCGACCGGCTGGGACACTGCTGGACATAGTGGCAACCAGCCGTCCCGGCCAAATGCTACGCGCTGGTGTGACTCGCTGTCACTACGGCACCCCGCACTACACCCGTGTCGTACTGCGGTGCACCGGCAGGACCAGACTGACCGGACAGGTCGTCCAGCGCCGACGTCTGGAACGGATCGACACCGAGAGCTTCAACCTGCTACTCTACGGTACCGACTGGAGCAGCCCGGTGTTCCGTACACCCTCAGACGGCAGACAAGTGGGAACAGTTTCGGCACATCTTTCTCGGACAGCTCGACACTGTAGCATCCGTGGCCAGGGTATGGCAGCGTGTGCCTGGAAGCCTGTCAGTCTCGGCGCCCACGAAGGACCTGCTGGCTCGCCGGAGACTGGCCCTGCGACCTGGCGGCGACCGCGAGAACTACAAGGAGCTCAACCGCCAGTGCCGCGCAGCTGTTCGGAGAGACCAAGAGGCCCACTTACAGCGAGAGCTGACCAAGGCGGGACCGAGTAAAGTCTGGCGGGTACTTCGGCCAATTGTCGCCGGCAAGAAAGAGGTGGCGGTACCCAGTGCTACTCCAGACGCCCTGAACAACTACTACGTCAGCATCGGACTGACCACAGCTGCCAGCGTCCCAAAACCTGCAGTGCCGGTGCCGATCAGACTGCCGCGTGGCACCACAAGCGGGTTCAGACCGGAGCCGGTCGACATCGAGACGCTGTTCGACCTCCTACACATGAAGCCGTCCAACTCGACTGGCATCGACGGAGTCAGTGTAAACATGCTCCAGAAGTTCTTTTGGGGCATGGGACACGTACTCAAGGACATCATCAACTCGAGTCTGATGTCAAACAGCGTGCTGGAAACCTGGAAACACGCACTGGTAAAGCCCAGGCTACACTATGCGTGATTTGTCAAGGAAATCACGCGCGTGTTCTCCGTGTTTGCAGAATTTCCTTGACGTCCGGGATCTGCCGGTCAAACAAATCACGCAAAGAAATGGATAAACCACTGCATTTTGTTAATCGATAAACCACTGCATAGATATCTACCAGCTTCAACACAAGTTTCAACACTCACAATTTGCTCAAACGCTTCTTCATTCATCTTCTGCCACAATACTCAGCACAAATTATTCAAGTTTAGGTCTAGTATAGACTACAATACGCGAAGTCAAGCAAAATTATAAAAACCCTGCAACTCGCAATCTCGGAAAACACGACAAGTTCAGAATTTTGAACTTTTCATCGTTCCGTCCGTGACGGTGTCTGCGGAATATCCTTGACGTTTCATCCGGGATCTGCGTGATGCGCCAGTGTAGTTCACCCAATGCATTTACTATCAGCTGAACTTGTTCAGTCACGCAAATCCCGACAACACGGATAACACGCACGTGATTTTCAGGAAATCACGCATAGTGTAGCCTGGGCTTAACACCGATTCCCAAAGGAAAGGGGCCTTCTGAGCCAGCCAACACACGCCCAATCTCCATCCTGCCTGCTGTGACGAAGGTCATTGAGCGTGTGGTTCAGCGCCAACTAGTGCAGTACCTGGAAGTGAATCACCTGTCCAGCACCCAGCACGGCTACCGAAGCGGACATAGCACTGAAACTGCGCTCAGTGTTATATCTGATCATGTGCTGAGAGCGATAGACGCTGGAGAGGTATTGTCTGTGTTGGTGCTGTTGGACTTGTCCAAATGTTTTGACGTGGCACCGCACCAGCGACTTTTGGACAAGCTCGCGCTGTACGGGGTGGAGACGGAGTGGCTCGCAAACTACCTCAGCGGCCACAAGCAGCAGGTGCAGATGCCCAGCAGTGGTGGCGGTGAATACCTGCGTCCAGTGTGCAATCGAACACAATCGGCGTGTTCCAACATCCAGAGTGGATCCCTCAGCTGTATTTTGTTCTCAGTGTTTTCAAACGAGATGAGCCTACATTTGCCAGAAAATGTCCATGTTGTCCAGTTCGCGGATGACACGCAGCTACTCGTTAGTGGTAAAAAGTGCGGTATGTCAAAGACAATCAATCGCATCGAACGTGCTGTCGAGTGCCTGTACAATGGTTTTGTACCAACTGTATGAAACTAAATGTGACGAAAACGCATGTGCTTGTACTTGGCACCCCTGCTTTGATCCGAGGCCTGCCACCTGTCGCACTGGATGTCATGGGGACCGTCATTCCCGATTCGAGAATTGTCACGAACTTGGGCGTCATCATGGATAGTCATTTAAATTTCAAGGCTCACGTAGATCGTAGTACTGCGAAATGTACTGACATCCGCATTGGACTGATGCATGCCAAGCATGTCATACCGAAAAACTCTGTCAATTATTGTTCAAGCACTTGTAAACTCAGTCATCAGGTATTGCATATCAGTATACGGTACTTGCAGCGACACACAACTTCACAGAGTACAGAAACTCCTAAATTTCGGTGCCCGTGTCATCAGTGGCCGTCGCAAATATGATCATATTCACGACGTGCTCCGTGATTTGCAATGGCTCGATGCTGCAAGTCTTGCCAGGTATCACCGGCTGTGTATGGTACACACAACCACCACCACGGGCAGACCGGAAGACATTGTCAGCACTATCGGCAACACTGCGCAGGACCGGTACCAGACGCGTGCTGTCGGCCACCATGTGTTACCGAGAATACGCACGGAGGCAGGCCGCCGACGGTAATGTTAACGGCGCCGTGCGCGACTACGACCGTATCCCGTTCGACATCAACAAGCGAAACTTCAGGTTTCAACTAAGGAGATATCTCCTCAGAGACCAGTATAGTGATGCGTAGGCCGTGTTCTGTGTCGACTGTTGAGTGCTGCTGTTGAACTTCGCCCTGATTCTTACCTCCCTGACGTATGACAACGAAAACCCATGTTTAAAGGAAATAGTTCACCTTGTACATTGTTTTACCAAACACGATTTGATATTTGTTAATACAGTTTCTTTTTATATTGTCAAAAATGGCCTGATATCGCGCCGATTCAGGACAGAAGGCCGCACATTTGTATTGTTTATCAAAACTATATGCATACTCTCCGAGTCAGAGTCCTGACGTCACGCGAATGTAAACAGTGGTTCAGCCAATCAGATTCGAAAGTAGTCGCGTAAGGATAGACTCGCATTGGAGATGTGCCAAGAAAACTTGTCAAGAAAAACTTGTCTTTTCAGTCAAGAAAACTTGCAGATAGGGGTTTCCCAACACGGGCTACAAAACTGCTATCTCAGTTTAAAACTAATGTTGAAGGTGAACTATTTCCTTTAATGGATTTGTCATGAATAAAGATCTGAATCTGAACCATTTGGCATGTTCATGTGCCCTTCTGACCCACATAGGGGCCCCTCTGACCTGCACAGGGGCCCTTTTCACTTCCCAGGGGCCCTCTGGTCTGTCCAGGAGCACTCCAACCTGCTCAGGGGCCCTTATGGCCTGGCAATGGACTACGCTGGCTGCTTTATCGCCCTGCCGACATGCTCAGGGGCCTCTTGATCTGCCCAGGGGCCCCTCTGTGCTGTATAGGGGCCCATTCGACGTGTTCAGAGTGCCCTCTGACCGGCTCAGGGGCCCTTTCGGTCTGGACAGGGGCCCCTCTGACATGCACAGGGCTCTTTTGAACGTCCAAGGGGCCATCTGGTCTATCAGAGGGCCCTGGTAGCTCCCTAAAGGGCCTCTGAAGTGCTCTAAACTCTCTAAAGACCACGCTTCGCGTGGTGAAGAGCCCATGATATCGCGCTTCGCGCGGTCTCGTCAGCCCTTTTCGGCGCGCGGGCCCTCCTGGCCTACAGGGGGGGGGGGGGGCACCCGCCGCCCCCTTGGCTATGTGTCTGATCTCAGATGACATAAAAACGTCCCGAAGGTGGAACGACGAGCACCGTTCAGGGACGCATATTCGCGCGCCATATCCCGACCAGGAACCTCGCGAGTCGCGCGTCTCCTGATGGACATGATGGCACTAGGCAGACTGCCACAGAGTTGAGCTTGCGCTGGTTCATCGCGCCCCGAGACAGTCTGAGATAATATTCAGCTCGTCCGCCCGCCAGGCTGACCGAAAAGGGTCCAGCTGGCGGTTGGAGGGGCAGCTGCCCCCCCCACCCCCCCCCCCCCCCCTGTGGCGCCGACCCTGGTTGTATGGAAAGAATCGACTTCAAAATGCCTATGCCCCCCCCCCCCAACTTGAACATAGTTCCTACGCCCCTAGTCTACGTCCCATAGGAGCCGAGTTCGAGGGGGGGGGGCGTCGAAACGCCCTCCCACCCCCTCTCCCGGCATGGCGAAGGTGGCACCGAGCACCGGCACGGCGCGGGTTAAAGTTAACTTTCCTTTGTAAAAGTTGCTTAGATGTTCTTATATATCAGGAAATGTGTCAATCTTGCGCCGATTTGCAGGCAGTTTGGGGGGGGGGGGGCAATTGCCCATTTTGCCCAACCGTAGATCCGCCACTGGACCTTTGTATTTTGCACAAGATGCGGTACTGGTGAAAATTGGACAAATTTAGCCATTTCCTGTGGATTTATATGCATTTTCATGTTTCCCCAATGACTTATAATTGGGAGGTCACAAAATAGACCTCACCTTATGTCACCGATATAAAAATCATCCGAAATAGCAGAATTGTAGGTGTTTATGACCTGATTAAAGGGATATTTCCACCTCCGGAGGATTTAAAAAAGCAACTTAAATGAATGGTGGGATCAACAATCATGTATGCTCAAACTTGCTCATGCAGCACCTAAACCAGTGTATCGGCAAAGCATTTTGTATTGATTTCTGACTCCAAAACGTTGGTCCCAGCTGTGCTCAGTACTAGCTGCATGATGGCCGCTCTTATCCAGTTTGGCTGTGGTATTGGCGCCCGCCCAAAGCCGAAGCGTGCGAATTCGCAGAGACTTGACCTTGAAAAGTATGTTGTTACAAGGTATAGGTCACAACTCCTACGGTTCCAAAGTCGAGCCATAGCAATTCTTGCTGTTTTATTATTGAAGAGGCTAAGGTTGTTGACAATATAATTAACTGCATACGCTTTTTAATTTTGAAGTGCACTGACGGAATGGTGATGTTGAATTTGCAACATTCAAAAGAAAATAACAGTCCCCAAAGAAGTGATTCTAAATAGTTATGTGGCCACTCCAATTTTACGAATGCTTGGCAAGCATGAGTGGTGCAAATTTATTTTTTGATCTAATGGGGGAAGTTTCAGGAACCAAATTTTGCAGGTGAAATTGGACACGCTTAATCGGCCGATACACACCAAAAACTCCATATTGGCCTGCGAGGTGGCAATGTCCCTTTAAATCCTGTGAGTATCTAACTGATCGGTCAAACAATGTGGCTGCGGGACGACCTTACATTTTTTGAAGGTGGGATCACTTGACTTGACTTAGTGACGTGACCCGAGGAGACCCGAGATAAACAAATTAACAGGATTTGGGCAATTGATAGGCAAGCAGTTGTACCAAAAATGGCGGCGCGAAATTGCGTCGTTTTCCGCTATTTCCCCCCCCCCCAAAAAAAAAAACTAAGGGGATGGCATCCGCTCCCACTGGCGGATCCAGGGGGCGGACATCAGAGCCCTGTTCGGCTGCCGGCTCTCACGCTAGCCAGTGCTAGTGGGCTCGCAGGTTGCCTAGCAACGTGCGATTCACCAATCAGGAGCGAGCAAACGATGACGACACGCGCACAGTTTCTATGTACGCGTGCCCCCTTACGTGACGTCACGTGCTCGCGCGCGAGCGGCATTCCAGCGATTGAAAAAGAGCACTAGCATCAGGGGGGTTTCACCTGTGTTGTGGGCCATAGGGAAGCCTGATTTGCTAGCCCCGACCCTTGAGTGACGTCACTGGGCGTCACTTGGACCGAGCGCCGGGAGTCTCAAAACGTAAACAAAACGGCGGCCATTCGTAAGATTGTGATAATCTGGGTAGGGTTTGGCTAGGATTTTGGGCGATGTTTTATTTAGGTGCTGTTTTTTAAAATGTGATCCTGAAAGTTACTTATATCTGATAGGAATGATTCAACAGTAATTTAACGATCTTGGCTTCTGAACTTAACTTTGATGGTGCCTTTTTGGCAAAACTAGTTTAGGTGCCTCCCGAACCGAAGACTAATGGGTATTGGTATCGCAGGCGTTCACCACGAGCTTCCATATGTAACCGATGAAATATCTCTATTTCTCACCTCGGAGATTTCAGGGATGATTTCAGGAGATTTCCGGATGATATCGGATATTTCTCTACATTAATGGACAGAGGCCAGAGGCGTCTTCAGGCAACGATGGGGGGGGGGAGGCAGAGGCGTTCAGGAGCAGTGATGGTGACACAGAGGCGTCTTCAGGCAACGATGGGGGGGGGGGGGGGGGCAGGGAGCAGTGATGAGTGGCACTGAGGCGTCTTAGGCCGATGGGGGGGGCAGGGAGCAGTGATGGTGGCACAGAGGCGTCTTCAGGCAACGATGGATGAGGGGGGGGGGGGCAGGAGCAGGTGATGGTGGCACAGAGGCGTCTTCAGGCAACGATGGAGATGGGGGGGGGGGGGGCAGGGAGCAGTGATGGTGGCACAGAGGCGTCTCTGCAACGTGGAGAGGGGCAGGGAGCAGTGATGGTGGCACAGAGGCGTCTTCAGGCAACGATGGAGGGGGGGGGGGGGGGGCAGAGGCGTCTTCAGGCAACGATGGGGGGAGACGTCTCAGGGAGCAGTGATGGTGCACAGAGGCGTCTTCAGGCAACGAGGGGGGGGGGGAGGCAGAGGCGTCTTCAGGCACGATGGAGGGGGGGGAGGGGAGGGTAGAGGCGTTCTCAGAAGCAGTGATGGTGACACAGAGGCGTCTTCAGGCAACGATGGGGGAGAGAGGCAGGAGGCGTTCTTCAGGTCAACGATGGGGGGGGGGGGGCAGAGGCGTTCTCAGGGAGCAGTGATGGTGACACAGAGGCGTCTTCAGGCAACGATGGAGGGGGCAGGGAGCAGGATGGGGCAGAGGCTCAGGCAACGATGGGGGGGGGGGGGGCAGGAGCAGTGGATGGTGGCACAGAGGCGTCTTCAGGCAACGATGGGGGGGCCAGGGAGCAGTGATGGTGGCACAGAGGCGTCTTCAGGCAACGATGGGGGGGGGCAGAGGCGTCTTCAGGCAACGATGGGGGGGGGGGTGGCAGGGCGTTCTCAGGAGCAGTGATGGTGGCACCGAGGCGTTTTTCAGGCAACGATGGGGCAGCGCTTACTCAGGGAGCAGTGATAGTCGAACAGAGCGTCTTCAGCAAGCGAGGGGGCAGAGGCGTTCTCAGGTATTATGATGGTGGAACAGAGGCGTCTTCAGCAAGCGAGGGGGGCGGCAGCGCGTTCTCAGGTGAGATGATGATGGTGGAACAGAGGTGTCTCAGAACGATGGGGGTGGGAGAGGCGTCCTCAGGGAGCAGTGATGGTGGAACAGAGGCGTCTTCAGGAAACGATGGCGGTGGGGCGGCAGCACTCCTCAGGTTAGCAGTGATGGTGGATCAGAGGCGTCTTCAGGCAGCGATGGGGGGGGGGGGGGGGCGAGGCGTTCTCAGGTAGCAGTGATGGTGGAACAGAGGGATTCTGCGATGTGGGTGGGACAGCGGCGTCTCGGCAGCTATTGTGATAAGGTCGGTCCGTTTCGGGGGGGGGGGGATGGTGTCCAATGGTTTTCGTTTTCAGCAGCACTTACTTCATATTTGCGGGTACAACCGCTGTATATTTGACAACTTTCAGAAAGGTGGCAATGTCCCTTTAAAGGGTCTATGGCATGTTGGCAATATACTGGTATATAGGAATGCCTATAACTTAACAATTAAAATTGATAGAACCAAACCGATTTCAGTTTAGATAGCCAATCAATGTACCTATGATATGTGAGGTTTT
>JAXIVJ010011288.1:5000-37500 GCA_036785665.1 Chirona hameri
CACAGCATTACTATGCATAAAAAACGCTTTTCCATTTTTGCTTTTTTACTTCTATTTATATGGAACAAACAATGTTCTAAGGTTTGTTAATGTTTGTTTAATCGAATCGAATGCTTGTTTAATGTTCTAAGGTCATTTTTCGCGTTCTAGACGAAATACAAACCCATAAACATGTGTTACAACGCCTAATGACCGTAATCTGCAGTTTGACCTCGTGACCTCGGATGACCTTGACCTGACCCAAGGTCATAAACAGCTTAGAAAGGTACTTAGAAGTGTCAAACACACGAATCATACCGATTTATCGACAGCTTATGCGTTTAATATCGCAATTTTGCGCGACAATTCCATCCGTCGAGACCTTTTGACACGGTCAAACATTTTGTACTTGACCTGACCTGTGACGTCATCGGTGACCCCGAGGTCAACAATATTATGTTTCATTCGATAAGTTTCCCAGGGCTATCGAATGCCGTTTGAATTTTTACATTCGGTCCAGTAGTTCCGGAGATCCGAGAGGGGGGGGGGGGGGGCAAAAAATAGCCCCCCCCCCCCCCCCCCCCCCCCAGTAAGTCACGTTATGAAATATACCCCAGTAACTCGCGGGTTAATCGGAAGAGTGTATGTATGAATTATGGGTGTGCTTGGTTGAGTGCATGATGTATGCTTATCGTGTATGTGTGACCGAATGAGTGCCCCTTAATACTGGTACATTGTCAAAGCCTTGTACTCCTCTCAGACGTTACTAGCATACACTGAAAAGTAATGAGAACTTTGACTGGTCTTCCTTCGAGAGCCTCACTGGCGCTCGACCGCAGACCCCCTCTACCACCACAGGACTCTCTAAAGACCAGCAGAGGGCCCTCTACAGATCGGCAGGGGCCTCTAAAGGCCGGCAGATGGTCATTTGCAGATCGGCAGGGTCCTCTAAAGGCCAGCAGAGGGCCCTCTCCAGATCGGCAGGGACCCTCTACAGATCGGCAGGGCCCTATAAAGGCCGGCAGAGGACCCTCTACAACCGGGAGGGGCCTTCTGCATATCAGCAGGACCCTTTGAAAGCTGGTAGAGGGCCCTATCCACACTGGCTGGGGCCCTTTTCTACGTATTTACACATCCACATGCCTCTAACAGACAAGCAAGTGCTGCTATTTATTCGTGTTACGATTTGTTTAGGTTCGTGGGCGCTCCACAAATGTTTCAGTGCACTTCTGACTCCAATCAAAGGTAACACTTATTGCAGGCAATTATTGAAGGAACAAACCTTCGACGAACTCCCAAGCCTTGACATGACCCGCTCCTGCCCCGCGTTCACGACCACCGTTCGGGCCATGATTGGGAGACCAGAGGTCCATGTCAGGCCTGCAGTCAAACCCTGCAAGTCCCGCTCGGCGTCTCACCAGCTGTTCAGGTGGGCGGCGTTGAGACCACCTCCCCCACCACCTTCTGGCTGGGGGTGGCGACCGAGGCAGTCCCCTGTCCGTCGGTCCCGCAGCCGCAGCGCCGTCCCAGCTCCTGCCGGTACGCCGGATGACTGATGGCATACGCGAACGGATCCAGACAGGCGGCCGCCTTGCACGCGCACGCCGGGATCATGGAGACGAGCGGCGTCACGTAGGCCTTGCCGCCGAATGCACCCAGGAACGACACGGCCGTGTACGGCGTCCAGGCGAACAGGTACAGCGCCGCCAGCATCACGCCGACCTTGGCGACCCGCAGTTCCTGGCGCATCTCGCCGTCGTCGCCGGCGCGCAGCGACTTGACGTTCATCTGCGCCGATTGCGCGCGCATCGTGTCCTCGTGCGCGGACACGCGCGCGAAGATGCGGAAGTAGAACAGGCCGATGGCGAAGATGGGCACGACGTACACGGCGAAGAAGATACCGGCGATGTAGGCGCGCGTGTCCCACGTGTCCGAGAGGTAGTCGATGCCGCACGAGGTGAGGAAGCCCTCGGGGGTGTAGCGGCTGAAGAGCTCTAGCAACGGTAGCACCACCCAGGGCGAGATGTAGAGCCACATGAGCGCGATCATGCAGAGCGCGCGACGCGCCGTCATCCGGAAGTGGACGCCCAACGGGTCGGAGATCTTCTTGTAGCGGTCGTAGGCGATGAGCGCGTTGGCACAGGACGAGCCGGAGCCGGACATGGTGCCGATGGTGGCGAAGATGGCGCAGCCCACCCAGCCCAGCGCCGGACCCTGGTGGAAGCTGTTGTAGATCATGATGGGCGCCTTCAGCATCATCAGGAAGTCCATGGTGGCCAGGTTCATGATGAACAGGTTGGACGGCGTACGCAGCTCCTTGGTGGAGAGGAAGATCCAGAGCACGCTGCCGTTGCCGAGGACGGAGACGACGTGGAACATGATGTAGAGCATGCCGAGGACGTAGTGGGCCACCGGCTCTGGCGCCCGGAACTTCAGCCAGTGCTCACTCACGTGCGACAGGTACTCAGGAGGCGTGTTCCAGCCAAGCATTCGGACCTCCGAGCTGCGGCAAGGGAGCGTTTATTAACTTACTAGGCGTAACAACCCCACTGCAGGTGTGCCCACTGCCCCACCAACTTTGTGTTTGCCCCACCAACTCTTGTCAGATTTGGAGGTCATCCGGCATTAAAATGGTCATTTTCACCTCAACCAAACAAAACAACCAAGCAAAATGGCATTTTGCCCCACCAACTTTCTCGGAAAAGCTCCACCCATGGTAACAACACCGCTCATAAAACTGCTCATCAGGATGTCGCATATACGGTTTAGGAAAGATATGTTAAAAGCGGCATTAGACACGCTCACAGAAATATGAAATTGCAGGCAAACTCATACGCTGGTCCCAGCGATGTCGATTTTTCCAAATTATTGGGGGGCCGAACAGGGACGGGTCCAAGGGGACTATATCAGCGCCACGGTTTTACCAAAACGACTGAAATCGGCCAAAAATAACACATTTAATTATTGGAAAAGAAAATGTAAGGAACAGGTACAACAACTTTGTTCAAAATCGTAGAAAGATGATAGAATATAGAATAGAAAGACGTAGAAAGATGAAACATGTTTACATGTTTTCAGAGTTCGAAGATTTCCACCGGGCCGTCGCTCGGAAAGTGGAAGGAGCTTGTGTGCGTGTGCGTGTGCGTGTGCGTGTGCGTGTGCGTGTGCGTGTGCGTGGGCGTGGGCGTGGGCGTGGGCGTGGGCGTGTGCGTGGGCGTGGGCGTGGGCGTGGGCGTGGGCGTGGGCGTGGGTGTGGGTGTGTGTAGGGGGGGGGGGGGGGGGTGGATGTGTCGGTGTGTCGGTATGTCGGTATGTCGGTATGTCGGTGTGTCGGTGTGTCGGTGAGTCGGTGTGTCGGTGTGTCGGTGTGTCGGTGTGTCCAACGGAGCATACTGGCACGTTGAGCCCAAACAGCTGGGCCGATTTCGACGCGGGTGGCACTGTTCAATGCGGCAAAACGGGGGACAGATGATGGTACCATGTTCGGGTCAATAACACCCTTCGATATAATATTTAGTCATACATTAGATACGCTAGAACTCACTCAACTAATTACATCCCCAACAAGAATAACAGAAGCAGTAGCAAATCTTAGAGACCTCGCCATAACCAACAATACAGATATGGTAACTAGCGTAGGGACACTGTCTTCTTTTGGTAAAATGGATCACCTTCCCATTTGTGTATCTACAAACCTACCATCATCTCCCACGCCCACTCAGACCAGGACAATATGGGACTACAGCAGACTTGACCAGGCACGTAGCCAGGATTTCGTCCAGGGAGGGGCGGCGCCTCGAAAGGGCCCCTTCCCGAGCGTTGAAAGGGCCCCTTCCCAAGCGTTGAAAGGCCCCCCCCCAAAAAAAAAAACGCATGCAAAAGCACGCTACAAGGCTGGAAAATGCAGTATGGCAGGAATGGCATGGGCCATACCAACCTTTAGGAGCTGGAGTTAGCAAACTGCCACATCAACTTTGGAACCAGCGACACGAATTTGGAATCAGCCATACTAACTTGGAATATTTTTGTTGAGCTCAAGACCTGGAATTCTTAGACAAATTGCGCCGCGGAGCGGCGCGAAAATTTTGAGTTTTATGCCCTGGGTTGCTTTCTCATCAATGCGTCGCATTGCGTATGGTGCGGACCTCTAAAATTGCTACATTGTGCGTTTAAAAGTGCGGGGAAAAAGTGCTAAAGTGAACTATTTTGCCCAATAATATAGGAAAGTAGCAACATAACACATAAATGCACCGAGAAACTGACCAATTTTTTTCCTAACCCGCATATAATTGAATTTGTAGTTAAATTGCGCCGCGGAGCGGTGGGAAAATTTTGAGTGTTATTCCCTGTACAACTGTGTTCTTACTGTTGAAAGGTCCAAGGTCCCTTCAGATCGTCTAGGGGCCCCTCTGACCTTTTCTACGCCCTTCCGACCTGTTCAGGGACTCATCTGAGATCTGCGAAGCGAAAAGACATGATGTGGGGTGGGTGATATATATATATATATATATATTACAAAGAGGGCTTACTCTACAGGAAAAAATACAATCGGATCTTTCGGGTATATTGTAGCACCCTGACGAAGGGTGTTACAATATACACGAAAGCTCCGCTTTTAATATTTTGTTATTGTGGAGTAAGTCCTCTTTGTATTTAATCTTCATCTGGGATCTCTACGTGCTTTGACCCTTCCGGTCTCACCAGAGACTCCTCTGACCTTCCAAGAAGCCCCTCTTGTGTGTCAAGGGGCCCATTCGGCCTGTTCAGAGGTCCTTCCGACCTGGCCAGGGACTGCACTGGCTGCTTTGTCGCCCTGCCGACATGCTCAGGGCAGGGGCGGCGGATTGCGGGGCGTAGGGTACCCAAAATCCCCCTCAAATGAAAATCCTGGGGAGGGGAAGGGTCATGTTACCCCCAGATTGAGCAGGCTAAAATATGGGGGGGCAAAACTACCCTTTGCCCCCCCAGGATTTTCGACTGGGGGAATTTTGGGTACCCTGCCCCCGCAATCCGCCGCCCCTGCTCAGGGGCCCCTCCGACCTGCCAGGGGCCCCTCCAGTCTGGCTAGGAACTCATCCGGCATGTTCAAGAGGCCTTCCGACCGGCCCAGGGACCCTTTCGGTCTAGCCAGGGGCCCCTCTGACTTGCCCAGGAGCCCCTCCGATCGGCCCAGCGACTCTTCTGGTCGGCCTGCGCTGGCTACTTTGTCACCCTGCCGACATGCTCAAGGGGCCCTCCGACCTGCCCTGGAGCCCCTTCGTGCTGGCCAGGGGCCACTTCGGCATGTTCAGGGGCCCTTCTCACCCGCCCAGGGGTCTTTTCGGTCTAGTCAGGGGCCCCTCCGATCTGCACAGGGGCCCTTTTAACTTTACAGGGGCCCTCTGGTCTCTCCAGGGGCCCTTTAACCTTCTAAGGGGCCCTTTCGGCCTAGCAAGGGACTGCACTGGCTGCTTTGTCGCCTTGCGACATGCTCCGAGAGCCCCCCGACCTGCCCTGGGGCCCCTCCGTGCTGGCTAGGGGCTCATTCGGCATGTTCAGGGGCCCTTCTGACCCACCTAGGTGTCCTTTCGGTCTGGGCAGGGCCCCTCTGACCTGCACAGGAGCCCTCTTAACTTCCCAGGGGCCCTCTAGTCTGTCCAGGGGCCCTCCAACCTGCTCAGGGGCCCTTATGACCTGGCAAAGGACCTGGCCTCTCAACCTGCCCAGGGGCCCCTCTGTGCTGGCTAGGGGCCCATTCGACGTGTTCAGGGGGCCATTCGACGTGCTCAGGGGGCCCTCTGACCCGCTCAGGGGCCCTTTCGGTCTGGCCAGGGGCCCCTCTGACATGCACAGGGCTCTTTTGAACGTCCAAGGGGCCCTCTGGTCTTTCAGAGAGGGCCCTGGTAGCCCTAAAGGGCCTCTGAAGTCCTCTAAACTCTAAAGACCACGCTTCGTGTAGTAAAGAACCCATGATAACGCGCTTCGCGCGGTCTCGTCGGCCCTTTTCGGCGCGCTGCGCGCGCCGAAAAGGGCCCTCGCGCGCCAAAAAGGGCCCTCCTGGCCTCCAGGGGAGGGCGGCCGCCCCCGCCGCCCTCCCCTTGGCAACGTGCCTGGACTTGACGCAGACAAACTAACTAGACTTATACAGACTACCGATTGGGAAGACATACTGTGTTACGATATAGATATTGCTACCGAAAAATTTACCTTTGCAATCTTAGCAGCCGCCCATAAAGCAATCCCTAGGAAAATAATATGCATAAGACCGAGGGATAAACCGTGGATGACTGGACATTTGAAACATCACATGAATAAACGTGACCGACTCTTTAAAATAGCGAAACAAACTGACCTGACTCATGACTGGGAAGCATGGCGACTACAGAGGAACTTTGTAACCAAACTCAACAAAGACTGCAAAGACCAGCACACGACAAAACAGGTTCACAAGCTTCTCACACAAACAATCCATACCAGTACCATAAAATATTCAAACAGACAATAACACCCACGCACTGTACAAGCATACCACCACTCGAAACACACAGTCAGCACATGGCGACAACTGACGAGGAAAAGGCCACAGCTCTCAACAGACACTTTACTGCACAGACTCAACTTCCCACAACACCGACCCTTCCACATCCCGCTCCAAGACCCGAGACTGTACCTGCTCTCAATCAAATAACTGTCACTGAACAAGAGGTCCTGTCAGTACTGAACTCTCTGGATCCGCATAAATCAACAGGCCCAGATCAACTCCCTACAAACATTTGAAAATGACTGCAATCCTCATAGCTAAACAATTGACTAAACTCTTTAATAAGTCTCTTACTGACTCTAAATTCCCCAACCTTTGGAAAGAAGCCAACATTTCACCAATTTTAAAACGCAAGGGATCAGCATCTGATCCCAATAATTACAGGCCAATTAGCCTACTCTGTTGCCTTTCAAAAGTTTTGGGAAAAAATCGTATTTAGACACATCTACAATCACCTAGCTGATAACTCACTCCTTTATGACATGCAGAGCGGGTACAGACCTCATCACAACACACAAATGCAACTGGCATACATGACAGATTGTCTATATAACTCACTGCACAAAGGACATGACTTCACACATACTTGGACGTGACAAAATACTTTGACAGAATATGGCACGATGGACTTCTATTCAAGTGTGAAAACGACTACTCTATTTCTGGCTCATTACTTAACTGGTTTAAATCATACCAACTGACCGCAGACACAAAGTTGGAATAGGAAACACCTTCTCGACAGCTTTGACCAGGGGCGCAGCCAGACCTTCCGCAAGGGAGGGGCACAGCATCCCCAGAGGGCCCCCTCGGCCAAAGGGGCCCCCCCCCCCCCAAAAAAAAACGCGAAATGGTATCTCCTCGGATTTATGCCTCTATATTTTGCAGGTCCTAAATTATCGCAAAAAAAGTCGGGCAGGACCCATGTTGAACAGACCCCATGCGTAGATTGACTGATAAGTACCGTAGTCTGATACAAAATAATGTGCGGCAACTGACTCCCTTTGGCACCATGTGAAGTATTAACACGCGCACCGACGTGGGGTGCAGATATCCGCCCATCAGAGGTTTTCGTAAATATTGGGAAAACGGCGGTGTGTAGCGCCACCAAACTTAGCATAGCTCTTTGGGCATCAATTATCCACATTTTGTGTAATTTTGTATCTCGAGTCATCTCAGGTCAGGTCAACAGGTCCTGTTAAGTGAACCCACCTCCAAGCAAGTTTTTGAAAGTTAGGTGACCCCGCCTCCAAGCAAGTTATTGAAAGTCGTGCCAAAGCCACAGTGATTGACCGAGCGGTGTCAAACTCACATGACTTAATAAGGTCATAAGTGCCTACATGAGTGAATCTTGGATTTCTAATATCGGTGACCTAAGGTCAGATCCAGGGGCGCAGACAGACCTTCGTCAAGGGAGGGGGAGGCACAGCATCCCGAGGGGCCCCTTCGATCAAACCACCCCCCCCCCCCCCCAAAAAAAAAAATGGCGTAAAATGATATATCCTCGGATTTGGGTCACTATATTTTGCCGGGCCCCCAAATAGTCGCAACAAAAAAAACGTCAGACAGGCCCATGTCGAACAGAACCTATGCATAGATTGACTGATAAGTTCTTAATCTGATCCAAAAAAAATAAATGCGGCAACTGATCCCTGTTGGCACCATGATGTGAAGTATTAATACGCGCACCGACTTGGGGGGGCGGATATCCGTCCCCTGATATCCGCCCCCCAAGTTTCGTAAATATTGTAAAACGTCGACACGCAGCGCCGCTAAACTTGGCGTAACTCTTTGGGGAATAATCACCCAAATTGTGTGCAATTTGTTATCTCGAGTCATCTCAGGTCAGGTCAACAAGTCACGTTCAGTGATCCCACCTCCAAGCAAGTTTTTGAAAGTTTGTGGTCGTGCCAAAGTGATCGACCGAGCGGTTTGAAACTCACAGGATTCATTTAGGCCATAGCCCATAAGTACCTATAATTCGTATATCTCGAATTTGTAATATTGGTGACCGACGGTCAATTCGATTGGTAAACTTCCATTATAAGTAAATGGAGAAAATAAAAATACGTATAAATCCACAAAAAAACGTTTAAATTGACCAGTTTTCACCAGGTGCCTACACCATTCTTGTGCCAAATGCAAAGATCCAAGTCACATTTTTGTTATGTGACCTCTACGAGGTCAACTCAGGTGACCCAAGAGGTTACGTGTTTTTTTATTCAATAACTCTTTGCAAATGAAGGTAGAGTAATGGAGTTATCAACAATGTGCTTCGCTCGTCGAGACACGTTGATTGGTGTAAAATTTGAACTTGATCTGCCTTGACCTGAGCACAGGACATGTCAATTTTCGAATATGACCTAACTAGGTCATGATCATCCGATATACCATTCGATGTCTCGCCAGAGAAACACAATGGTAAAAACGGTAAGTATCACTCTAGCATGCGTATCTCAAAAGTTATTCTCTAAAAACAATTCCGCTATTTTGAGAATATTTCACGTTCGATGGCCTTCCCTGAGCTAGCTATTGACCCGAGATCAAATCTGATGAAGCCTGAGTGACAACAAATTAAATTATCTTTCGCACTGGCGGATCCAGCCTCTCTCCGTGGGGGCATCTTTTTGTGGCAAAAAGGTACCCCCATTTTTTCCCGCAGATTTGGGCCGGTCGCCTTACTCGAGCTAAGAAAATTCACTTTTCAAATTCACAACAAAATTATTTTTTTCTCCGAAAAAAGTGTTTCCTATTTTGGACGGTCAAAAACACAAAATTTCGAGTATTCCAGATAGCCATTTTGAAGAAAATGTCATTTATTTTCTTTTGACGTTTTTATTTGCAATTTGCTTCAAAACTCTATTTTCTACGATTGTTCAAACATTTATAGTTTTTCCGCCAAAAATGGCATGACATGGCGTCATTAAAACGTCATTATTTCCCACAATACTGCATCAATTTAATTGGAATTTGGGCGAGAAGGCGTATAATTGATGCAGCAAAATGAAAGTTTGACGTTGATATCTATTATAGTTTTGAAATTATTGAGAAAATCCGGGAGGGGGCTGATTCTGCCCCCCAGCGGGGTGCGGGTTAAGTGTCACCGGGGCTGCTTGAATTGCATCAGGTGCGCTGTTTTGTATATCATTGAAAGAAAGGGATGCATACAAACTTCAAATTCAATCACTCGAGAGAAGAAAAAACTTCTGTTTTCATGAAGTTTTCTCCTAACATCATTGTTTTTCACGTTCAGTGCAGGGAACGTGCGGGGGGGCATACTTGTATTGAAGGCCCCTCTAAGATTCCTGTGGAAGGGGGGGGGGGGTATTTATCCCTGATTCCCCCCTGGATCCGCCAGTGCCAGCAATAACCACCAAGGAGAGCCTCTGCCAGACACTTACCTAATGGAATTCATTTTCCCATTTTCCAAATTTGTATAAGTAATTACGAAAGTTGTCATGCCGTGAAGCGGCGCGAAATTTTCCGGTTGGGGCTGCTTGAATGGCATCAGGTGCGCTGTTTTCTCCATCATTAAAAAAGGGAGACATACAAACTTCAAATTCAATCACTCGAGAGAAAAATACTTCCGTTTTCATGAAGTTTTCTCATAGGATCATTGTTTTTCACGTTCAGTGCAGGGAACGCGCGGGGAGGGAGGGGGGGGGGGGGCATACTTGTATTGAATGCCCCTCTCAGATTCCTGTGGAGGGGGGGGGGGGATTTGTCGCTGATGCCCCTTGAACCCGCCAGTGCCAGAAATTATCGCCAAGGAGAGCCTCTGCCAGACACTTACCTAATGGAATTCATTTTCCCATTTTCCAAATTTGTATAAGCTATTGCGAAAGTTGTGTCATGCCGCGAAGCGGCGTGAAATTTTCCGGTTTTTGACTGTGGATAGCTGGATTTTGACTGCTGGAAAGACGATTTTACGATAAATTGGGAACGCGCGGGGGGGGGGGGGCATACTTGTATTGAATCCCCCCTCCCCTCCCAGGTTCCTGCGGGGGGGGGGGCATTTGCCCCTGATGCCCCCCCCCCCCCCCCTGGATCCGCCAGCAATCTTTCGGACGTTTTTTCTCTCGCGCGTCGCTACCTCTTTTTGTTCTCGAGATATAGACGGGTTTTGGGAAGGACACCCATTTATGGCCTAAATTTTACCTTTGTTGACCTCTGGTGACCTCAATGACCTAAATGACCTGACCTAAAATAATGACTTAGTACATTCATTGGACCTTGTTTGTTTCGAGCTATCTAACCTGTTTCTGTTTGTCGCTATACGTTGCATGACTTTTGAAATATTGTAGGGGCGGGTATCCACCCCCCGTCGGTTCGAACTTGGTGCGAACCCAGTCTGTGCGTGGGTTAACCATTTTAGATGCACGCACAAGGCACCTTGAAGGTCCCAGCAGCAACACAATCAATAAGAGGCAACGCGGAACGTCTGGCCCTCAACATTTTACGTTGTCCCGATTGCTCACGTTTGTGACATATTACATTGGAAACACATAAATTCGAGGTAATTCACAGTCACTAATGTGTAGACTATGGAGTGCGGAGGGGCTTTACGCGAAATGATCCGTCGTAAGTTTGGAAAGACAACTTCAGAAAATAGCAACGTATAAAACTTCCATTGAAAATGTTAAGCGCTCACGGGATTTTCAAGTAGCTTGTCTTAGTGTATGGCCACTGGCAGATCCAGCAGGGGGGGGGGGGGGCAAGCTGACATGCCCCAAACCACCCAAGTTCGCCTAAAATTTGACATATTTTCTGATTTAATCAGAAATTAACCCGCGCCCCGCTGGGGTATTCGGTCGAACACGCTGGGGGGGGGGGGCAGATTCTGCCCCTTCGTTATATTCCGAACCAATAACCGCAGCGAGACGCGCAAGGCCGTAATTGAAAGCTCTCAATGAGCCGCATCTAACGTTTATGAGACATTTTCAAAATAAGGTCACATCTCAGGACACGGCCATGCCAAAAGTCAAAATTAAGGTATTTTTGTTTTTGGGCCATACTTTCCATCCAAAGCATTAGATTGAGACTATTATCGCGCAAAGTACTCTCACAGATATAATACATCTCCCGCATTAGGAAAAAGTGAAATTGTAAGCAAAGGTTAAGGTTTCAAAGCAAAGGATCAGATCACAAAAGGTCACTTTTGGCAAGAGGTCTACAAAGGTTATTTTACACGTAGAATTTGATAGTAGCAGCCATTTTCACAACCTGACACCATATATGGTCAAGGTCAGGTCACAAAAGGTCAAAATTTGGAATTGATTCATCTAAATACAAAAGGCATGTCTCTAGACCAGTTTTGTCTCAGAAAAACAGTGGTGGCATTTATTTGCCTGTATCTGGTCAATAGAAGCCAAAAAAACGTAATTTAAAAAAATGACGTCATGAGTTACTTATGCTTACGGAGCCATAAGTCAATTAAGATATTGCTTTGAAATTTGGTTTGGGTATCGTCCATACCCGGTGCACTCAGATATATTCCGTTTTGCATATCTTCAAGAAAGAAAAAAATGTGAAAAGTTTTCTGGAAAATTTTATATTTGTATTTTTAGGAGTCAAAAACCCAAACTTTCGCAAATTTGAGATAGTAGTTTTGAAGAGAATGCCATTTCCTTTCTTTTGACGTTTTTCATTTACAATCTGCTTCAAAACTCGATTTTCTACGATTTGTAAAACATTTATCGTTTTTCGACCAAAAATGGCGTGACATGACGTCATTAAAACGTCATGATCTCCCAAAGTGCTACACCAATTTCATTGAACTTCTGTAAAAAGACGTAGAATTAATGCAGCATAAGGTACTGTAAGTTGTACGTCGATACCTATCATAGGAGTTGGGCTGAGGGGCCGAGGCCTTCTCCCATTGGGCCGAGGGGCCCTTCGGGCCCCTCGACCCAATGGGGGGCACGTGCCCCCTGTGCCCCCCCCCCCCCCCTGGCTGCGCCCCTGGCTTTGACTATAAACGCTGGATGCCCACAGGGATCCATCCTGGGACCACTACTTGCCCTCCTCTATCTTGACGGACTTTCTAACCGACTGACAAACACAGCTCGCTTCTATGCTGATGACATATCGTTATATGCTTCTTACACACCTGACACTAAGCCACGTTTTGGAAGACAGAAATGGGTTCCGGCCAGGTCAGGTCAGGTCACTAGGTTAGGTCAAATGACATGACCACCAAACAACTTCTAGGTAGCACCACAGGCACAGTGGTTAATCGAGCGACATGAAACTCATGGCACGTCATGCGGTCATTAGGGACTACAATATCTCGGATTTTTTTTATCGGTGACCTAAGGTCAAGTTATAATCGTGACTTTTTCAATGTAACCCTATGGAAAACAAAAACGCATATTTATCAGTTGTAAAGGGATACATTTAGTTCATGTTTGCTCTAGCCACTAGTTTTGGCCAGAGACTAGAACTGACCGGGCCTCATACCACGCCTCTGCCAGCACCGGGGCCCTGTCTTGATCGGGTCCCTACCAGGAACGAGCCCCTACCAGGAACAGGCCCCTACCATGAACGGGCCCCTATCAGGAAGGGGCCCGTATAAAATAATTTGCTATGAGCCAGGCCCTCGTCCTGACCGGGCACCATATGACGCCTTTGCCAGCACCGGGCCCCTGCCTCGATCGGGCCTGATCAAGACCGGCCCCTACCAGGAGCGGGCCCGTATCAAAAATATGCAAGGACCGGGCCCTCGTCCTGACCGGGCCCCATATGACGCCTTTGCCAGCACCGGGCCCCTGCCTCGATCAGGCCTTACCAAGACCGGGCCCCTGCCAGGTATGGGCCAGAATACGGGTCCTTTTGATGAGGGCCACCTCAGAAATTTCGGGGGGGGGGGGTCAGCTGGCCCCTTTGACCCCCCCCCCCCTGCGTGCGCCGCTGCAACATGACCTGCAGTCACTCGACCGGCGACCATTAATCTAGTCTTCACATCGTCACTCGCCGCAAAAGAAACCTCGTTATCACACCAAACATCTCAGACCGCAGATCACATTTTACATTTAAACCAACACACGTGACTGACATGGTACAGTCTTTTGCAAGTGCAGCAACTAGTAGTGTCATCAAGTATAACGCACCACACCTGTCAGTCTGGATCAGTTCAGTGCCGCATCACGTATTTCTAACTGATGAACCTAGGCATCACCTCTCGGTGTGCCGTTCTCGCCCTTATAAAGCCATCAGACTTCTTAGCCGAACACCTGCTAGGCCACGGCTGTCACCTACTTCACGCAGCGTTCGATAGACTGTCCGTGGACGAGGAACAGTGGCACCTCCATCGGCTTCTCCAGCAACTCCTTGAGCATGCCGGATGTTATGCTGCACGTCAGAGACGGACCATGCGCTCCGCTCCAGCTGATCAGGTCTGCGAGAGAGTTGGCATCCTCGTTGAGAGGTGGGTGTCTCCTCTTCCTGACTTGGTTGCTGCCTTTCTGGCTGGCGCCACGAATCTGCATGATTTTCTCCACCGCGAACTCCCGTTCTGCCACAGCCGGTGGTTGACGACAGGCAACGCGTGCATGCGCATGTATGTCAGGAACCACGACTTCAGCGGTGATCCACTGGAGAATCTGCAGCGGATCGTGGCCTTCATTGTGGGCGTCTACTTCCCATGCTAGTTTGACATCAAGGTGAGGTACAGCTGGCTGGAGGGCCCTCGTCATGTGCTCCGTCAGGTCCAGCTGGTCAGGCTTCAACAAGAAGAGGTCAGGAAGGCAGTGATCCCGTATGTGAAGAGCTTGGCGTGGTACTCGCACTCAGAGATGCTGCTGCGGACCATGATGTGCAGCAGCGACCGAGCAGAACGGGAGTTCGCGGTGGAGAAAATCATGCAGATTCGTGGCGCCAGCCAGAAAGGCAGCAACCAAGTCAGGGCGAGGAGACACCCGCCTCTCAACGAGGATGCCAACTCTCTCGCAGAGCTGGTCAGCTGGAGCGGAGCGCATGAGCCGTCTCTGACGTGCAGCATGATATCCGACATGCTCAAGGAGTTGCTGGAGAAGCCGATGGAGGTGCCGCTGTTCCTCGTCCACGGACAGTCTATCGAACGCTGCGTGAAGTAGGTGACGGCTGCGGGTGCCGGACGAAAAGTCGAATGGCAAAAAGTAAACGGATGTTAAGTAAAGGAACATTTAGTCAATAGTAAAAAGTAAAAAGTCCTAAAAGTCGGCGGGCAAAAAGTGGACGTGGAAAAAAGTCAACGGTGAAAAAGTCAAACGGATAAAAAGTCAATTGACCAAAAGTCAACAGGGTAAAAAGGCAACTGTCAAAAAGTCGACATGGAAAAAAGTCGATGGACCAATAGTAAAACGGATAAAAAGTAAAATGACAAAAAGTCAACAGGGCAAAAAGTCAACAGTCAAAAAGTCGACATGGAAAAAAGTCGACGGACCAAAAGTCAAACGGATAAAAAGTCAAGTGACAAAAAGTCAACAGGGTAAAAGGTCAACAGACGAAAAGGCAAAAGGGTAAAAAGTCAAAAGATAACAAGTAAACGGACGGAAAGTCAAGGTGTAAAAAGTCGACGTCCCTAAAAGTCAAAAGACGAAAAGTCGAAATGGCAAAAAGTCGAAAGATAAAAAGTCGAAATGGTAAAAAGTCAACGTCGCTAAAAGTCAAAAGATGAAAAGTAGAAATGGTAAAAGTCAACGTCGCCAAAAGTCGAAAGATGAAAAGTAAAAAACCGTAAAAAGTCGAGATGGAAAAAAATAAATACGTAAAAAGTCAAATGGCAAAAAGTCGACGTCGATAAAAGTCGAAAGATGAAGAGTAAAAAGGTAAAAAGTCGAAATGGCAAAAAGTCAATGACGATAATCAGTTCATTTGGCCCATTAAATTTTCGTCTCTTGACTTCCCGTTCATTCCATTCTTTTCTTTGGACTATCCGACTATTAACCCGCCATTGACTGGGGGGGGGGCGTTTAACCCCCCTGATGAATTTTCGTAATAACTCAGAAACCAATAGGGCTATCAACGTGAAACTTTGGGTACCTTCTTCGAAATCACGTTTATGTCTTCTGTGAAAAAATGAAGAAATTTCGTCGATTTTTGTTCTCGGTTATATCGAATTTAGTGACTACACACGAATTTTACACCAAAATCAGCTAAAATGTAACAGACCGTACAAATGCCATATTTTAAGCAAAATGCAATCCAAAAACGTCAAAAGATAGCAAATCGCAATGGCTACGAAATGGCTATCTCGGATTTTCGAACATTTTGGTTTTTGACCCAAAAATGCAAAAAAGTTTTTTTGGGGAAAATGCCCACCAAATCAAATTTTTAAAAGATATTCAAAAAGCCGGAATATATGTCAGAGAACCACATATGGGAAACTACCATACCAAATTTCAGAATGATATCATCATGTTTGACTGACTTATGGCATATAAAGTATTGGTAACTCATGACGTCTCCTTATCCGGCGCTCCTCAATCGCAGCTGGTCGCTGCCGAACTAAAGCTTGTTATTGCAATCAGCACTTCACATGACCGGACACCGTGTCGGAGATAGGTGATACCGGAGATGGCTGGAAGTTACCGGGAGCCAACTCAGCGCAGCGGAGAGAGCAATAGCGGTGATAGGTATTTACTTCCGGTGGAGTTTAAACTCCATGCACTCCACTCAAACGCCATGCAATGAAGATATCATTTTTTTAGAGCGGTTACAGCGTAAATAGTTAAACTGATCGTTAGCACATTGTGCATATACCTGCCTCTGCCACTGTGCCGTTGACGAGACGCGACTACGCGTCGCAGCCGACTCGGTCGGTCACACGAACGCCGATTGGCTGAAATCTGATCTGCAGGTGCTCCAATGCCCCAATGGCGAGGATTCCCATGAGGCTCTAGTAACATTTCCATGAACCGGATCGACCTGACCGTACATCACCATGTAGAGAGGGGGTTACTATGTTAGCATTTTACTCATGCGACTTGTATGCTATGCTAGTGACTTTTATATCTACTTGACTTTTATTTTTTTGACTTTTGGCGTGTTGACTTTTTGCCCCGTTGACTTTTTACTCATTCGACTTTTTGCGATTGACTTTTATCGATTCAACTTGTTACGATTTGACTTTTTGCGAGTTGACTTTTTGCCACGTCCACTCTTCCCATTGACTTTTATCTATGGGACTTTTTACGATTTGACTCTTGGCGTGTTGACTTTTTGCCATGTTGACTTTTTACCTTTTCGACTTTTTACCTTTTCGACTTTTTACCTTTCGACTTTTTATCTTTCGACTTTTTATCTTTCGACTTTTATCTATACGACTTTTTACTATTCGACTTTTAGCGTGTTGACTTTTTGCCATGTTTACTTTTTACCTTTTCGACTTTTTATCTTTCGACTTTTATCCATACGACTTTTTACTATTCGACTTTTAGCGTGTTGACTTTTTACCTTTTCGACTTTTTATCTTTCGACTTTTATCTATACGACTTTTTACTATTCTACTTTTAGCGTGTTGACTTTTTGCCATGTTGACTTTTTGCCATGTTGACTTTTTACCTTTTCGACTTTTTATCTTTCGACTTTTAGCGAAGTCGACTTTCTACCCTTTGACTTTTCGTCCCTTGACTTTCCGTCCGTTTACTTTTTATCTTTTGGCTTTTTACCCTAGAATCGACGGCTGCTGCCAAGCAGGTGTTCGGCTAAGAGGTCTGATGGCTTTATAAGGGCGAGAACGGCACACCGAGAGGTGATGCCTAGGTTCATCAGTAAGAAAGACGTGATGCGGCACTGAACTGATCTAGACTGACAGGTGTGGTGCGTTATACTTGATGACACTACTAGTTGCTGCACTTGCAAAAGCCTGTACCATGTCGCACGTGTTGGTTTAAATGTAAAATGTGATTTGTGGCCTGAGATGTTTGGTGTGATAACCTTCTTTTGCGGCGAGTGACGATGTGAAGACTAGATTAATGGTCGCCGGTCGAGTGACTGCGGGTCGTGTTGTTACTCGTTGGTATGTGGTTAGCAATGTCAAAAATATACCTGTAACATCTTATTTACCTTTCATGTTTGAAGACACGAACTTACCCGAACAGTAATACAGGGCGCAGAAGAAAAACGGATATTAATAGATGAGCCTGCTTCAGGCCTTGTCTTGTGAGTTGTGACAGCGGATATTGATTTCGCATCTCTAATCGGTGTATTGCTCCTCTAGTGGAGCATTAACTGTTAAAAGTAGGTCATGCATGTTCGTTTCAAATGTGTATGATGTGCTGTACAAGCGTCGCTCAATTATATGCGCCAAGTCCACTGGCTGATCCAGCCTCTTTCCGTGGGTGGGGATCTTTTTGTGGCAAAAAGGTACCCCCCCCCCCATTTTTTCTCCTCGGATTTGGGCCGGTCACCTTATTTTGGTATTCGAGCTGAAAAAAAAATCCACAAAAATTGATTCTGTGGATTTTTTCCCCGATTTTTTCTTCTTCATTTTTTTTTTTGGGGGGGGGGGGTAAAAAACACAATTTTCCAAATCCGAGATGGCTATTTTGAAGAGAATGTCATTTCCTTTCTTTTGACGTTTTTTATTTGCAATTTGCTTTAAAACTATTTTCTATGATTCTTCAAACATTTATCGTTTTCTCACCAAAAATGGTATGACATGGCGTCATTAAAACGTCATTATCTCCCAAAATACTACATCAATTTAATTGGAACTGGACCAGTGACAACTGAACCAGTGACAACTGAACCGGTAACAACTGAACCAGTGACAACTGGACCAGTGACAACTGAACCAGTGACAACTGAACCAGTAACAACTGAACCAGTGACAACTGAACCAGTCACAACTGAACCAGTCACAACTAGACCAGTGACAACTGAACCAGTGACAACTGAACCAGTAACAACTGAACCAGTGACAACTGGACCAGTGACAACAGAGCCAGTGACAACTGAACCAGTAAAACTGAACCAGGGACAACTGAACCAGTGACAACTGAACCAGTAACAACTGAACCAGTGGCAACTGAACCAGTGACAACTGAACTAGTAACAACTGAACCAGTGACAACTGAACCAGTGACAACTGAACCAGTGACAACTGAACCAGTGACAACTGAACCAGTGACAACTGAACCAGTGACAACTGAACCAGTAAAACTGAACCAGGGACAACTGAACCAGTGACAACTGAACCAGTGACAACTGAACCAGTGACAACTGAACCAGTGACAACTGAACCAGTGACAACTGAATCAGTGGCATCTGAACAAGTGACAACTGAACGAAGGACAACTGGACCAGTGACAACTGAACCAGGGACAACTAGACTAGTGACAACTGAACCAGGGACAACTGGACCGGTGACAACTGAACCAGTGACAACTGAACCAGTGACAACTAAACCAGCGACAACTGAACCCGTGACAATTGAACCCGTGACAACTGAACCCGTGACAACTGAACTAGTGACAACTGAACCAGGGACAACTGAACCAGGGACAACTGAACCAAAGACAACTGCAGCAGGGACAACTGAGCCAGTGACAACTGAACAGTGAACAGTGACTGAACCGCCACTGGAGTTGGTGGCGGTGTGAGGTGTGACTGCAGCCGGTGGCGGTGTGTTTGGAGTCGGTGGCGGTGTGACTGGAGTCGGTGGTGGTGTGACTGGAGTCGGTGGTAGTGTGACTGGAGTCGGTGGCGGTGTGACTAGAGTCGGTGCTGGGATGACTGGAGTCGGTGGCAGTGCCGGGGTGGTGTGACTGGAGTCGGTGGCAGGGTGACTAGAGTTGGTGGCGGTGTGACTAGAGTCGGTGGCGGCGTGGTTGGTCACTAGTTCAGTTATCACTAGTTCAATTGTCACTGGTTCAGTTGTCGCTGGTTTCAGTTGTCCTTGTTCAGTTGTCGCTGGTTCAGTTGTCACTGGTTCACTTGTCCCTAGTTCAGTTGACACTGGTTCAGTTGTCACTGGTTCAGCTGTCACTGGATCAGTTGCCAATGGTTCAGTTGACACTGGTGCAGTTGTCACTGGTGCAGTTGTCACTGGTGCAGTTGTCACTCGTGCAGTTGTCACTCGTGCAGTTGTCCTGGTTCAGTTGTCCTGTCCTGGTTCAGTTGTCCCTGGTTCAGTTGTCCTGGCTCAGTTGTCACTGGTTCAGTTGACATGAACATGGATATCACTTATAGCGCGCCCGAAGCATTTCTATACTGCCGACTACTTTGATTAATTGACCGGTTACACAGTATTTGTAATATGTGATTCGCGAACCGTGGTAGGGGGTGACTGCCCCATTATTGCAGTCCCGTGTTTCTTACCCGCCATTACCGACGTGTCTTTTCTAAGTCGTTAGTAAATTAACACTAGTCACTGATGGTTACGAGACATGTGATTTGCGGTAGTTCCGCGTCATTCACCGCTCGTCGCTCGATGTAGTCAATAGTACCATATATTTATACCGTGACGCATTTAACCCACCCCCACCCAAAACAAAAACAGCCATCGCGCAAGAAAATGTGTATAGTGCTGCAGGGCCTATATATATATTTACCTTAGAGGAAGATACGATGGCGATAAAGTCGAATTAGACACCTCCATTCTTGAAAGAGCCGGTGACTGCAGCCTGCTGTCCCGAGGCTCTTGAGCGACTCATGGTCTATGCTACCATCCTCTACAGTTATACCCCTCTGAGCTGGCGCTTATGTAAGGCTTCTTGCCTTCGTAGGACTTCTCGTTTGTCTAAGCTGATACAACCAAAGTCCACGCACAGTATTTGCCCGACATGCCCACGTGCCCGTCATACCTGGGGCGGACCGTGTCCGGGTATGTCGGGTACGTAAAACTTTCGCTTCTAAATTCTGCCGGACGCCAGGAATTGCTTGATCGGGTGATGGGGTCAGGGCAGGGACTCGTCTAAGGAAATTTGACTGGGGGGGGGGGGGGGCAGGCTAGAGATTACTTATTTTCATTTCACCTGTTATTGTCCACGAACAGTCACACTTACTCTTGTTTTTCCATAGTCCATTGATATCGTTCCAACGGGCAGTAACATTCATAAAATGAATAGTTGTGCATTCAAACAATTGTGTTGAGATGATTGATAAACAGCCAAATTATACATTGTTATTAACCGCCATTGACTGGGAGAGCGTTCCCCCCCCCCCCCTCACGAATTTTCGCAATTGCTCAAACCAATAGCGCTATCAAAGTGAAACTTGAAGTACCTTTTCTCGCATCAATTTTACGTCTTCCTGTGCAACAATGAAGCAATTTCGTCGAGAAAAAATCGTTAAGATATAGCGAATTTAGTGATGTCACTACGCACGAGCTGGACGAACAAATTAACTAAAATCTAACAGATGGTACAAAGGTCATATTTTGAAGAAAAAAATGCAGTGAAACCCTCAAAAGATACAAAATGGCTACAACATGATTATCTCGGAGTTTTGAAAATTTTGGTTTTTGACCCCAAAAAATCAAAAAACTATTTGTTTAAATGCCCACAAATTCAAATTTTTCAAAGATATTAAAAACCGTGTTAAATATTAGAGAACCACATATGGGCAATTATTTTTTAACACCATTTTGACTGACTTATGGCTTCTAAAGTATGGTTAACTCATGACGTATTTTTTTGTATTATTGTTTTTGGGTTATGCATAATCAGCTGCGAAGAAATGAACGTCACTGCTGCATTTCTGAGGTAAAACTGGCCCAGAAACATGCGTTTGTATTTATATTCATCAATTTCAAATTTTGACCTTGTGACCTGACCTTGACCTGAGTTTGACACTAACTTCACTTCAATGAAGTCAGGTGGTAAAATTACTATCATTATCGAATTATACGTGTAACATAACCCATAAAACATATGTCGCATGACTTTCGTATATATTTTGCACATGGACCTTCTTCTGACATTGACATTGACCTTGACCTTTTACCAACAATCTTACTTTAGCTCATGCGATATGTGTATTATACCTTTGCGAGTACCTTGGGTGATCATGGTCGCAACTCGAAGGCTTTGAATGGATAGTACCTATATATGTCCCATACACCCAAATATATCGACTTTGACCTTTGACCTGACCGTGACCTGACATGTGACCTCAATGTGAACCTTTCGAGAATGATTTAGAAGTGCGTCATTGAGAGCTTTCGAATGCCGCCTTGCGCGTCTCGCTGCCATCATTATTTCGAAAGATCCCCCCCCCCCAGTCAATAGCGTTCGGCTGAGACCCCAGTCAAGGGCGGGTTAATTTTATTGACAGATGACAGCCAGAATGGACGTGTGGCTAAATTTCCAAATTTAGCTAGAACATGACATCTTTACCTACACATAGGCGTACCCAAGGGGGGGGGCAAACGGGGCAATTGCCCCCCCCCCCCCCCCTGAAGGTCCGTACCGTATGTATACCCTTTGCCGTATGTGCCCCTTTGGAAATAGGGTCTGAAGGGGCCCTTCTTCCATTTTTATTTCGAAAACAAATTAATCTTATTTCATTTTTATGAAAATATGTTGAAAATATGCCGGTCCATAAATATAGTGTAGCAAATCCGGTGAGTTTTTTGGTGCGAGACCTTATGACTTATGCCGCCCTGATACAAAATTGCCCCTCCTGGAGTGAATCCTGGGTACGCCACTGTACCTACATGAAATATACATAATAGTTTAAAAATTCCTACATTTTTTTCACTTTATTGGTGTTACTTGCAGGCAGTACTTTATTAAATCGGTTGGGGGAGGGGGGGGGGGCAATGGCCGAATGGTTAAGTTGACTTACTAAATGTCCAATACTATATGTATATGTATATATAGTGTATAATTATTATATAATATACTTATTATAAAACTATTACAATTATTACAATTATGGAACCATTTTTTTCTGTTTCATACAGGAAAAAATACCCCCCAAAAAAATTATCTCCAATTTCCTTCTTTCAGCCCATAAAATTGACAAATTAATAGTTAACTGAAATTGATAGGTAAACACTGACAAGGACAGCAACACAATTTCGAAGCCGTTAAATGTTAAATTATCGCCATCGGTGGCCAATTAAAAATGCATCTGAAAAACACGTTCCTCATACATAATTTTCACATGCCAGCCGGAGTCGGCAAAAATTAACTGACTTCGCCTTCGGCAAAAATCACCTACTCCAATAGACTCGGATTCCGAGTCCGAGTCTGCAAGACTGCTTCCGACCGACATGGCTCTATCAGCCCGTTTAAGGGCTCTCCAGAATGACCGAGAGCTTTCTCAGACTTGCACAGGGCCCTCTTAGGTCTGACAATGGCCCTCTTAGACAAGCGTAAGGCCCTCTCAGATCAGACGGTGGTCATCTCTGGTCGACCGATAATCCTCTCAAAGAAGCGGAGGGTCCTCTCTTAGGGACTTAGGGCTCTCTTAGGCCTGAAAAGCCCCCTCCTCTGGACGATTAAGGGTCTGTTGTATTTGCCGATAGAAAAAGCGAACACTGAACTCAACACTCTGGCCAGTACAGCACCCACAACCGCGCTCCGACGCCTCGCCGAGCCAACTCATCCGTCCCGCTGAGCCGCCAAACGCCCCGGGCCGCCACCGGCCCGCCGACCCGGCAGGGGCGCGCCCAGACCTAGCTCGTTTCAGGCGGGGCACGTCAGGGGCGCACTCAGGCCTGACAGTCCGGTGGGAAATATAATACATCATTCTACAATCTACACCCCTCCCTGACCATCAAGGTCACAGCACCAGCGCTTGGGTGGCCGGTGCTCCTCCGCCTCAGAACAGGGACTGGCGTCCCAGTCCTCACAACCGATGACTGAAGCGTCACTACATTAGATGCTTCCACCCGTGACACCCGCGGACGCGTAACTAGCGGACACACATCTACCCGCGCCGGCGCAATCGGGGCGGGTACATCGACAAACAGTGGCAGGTCATCGTCTTCATCAGTACTCTCATTGAGCGGCGGTGCCTGATCTACACAACGTCGCAGGTCTTTAACGTGTCTCGGAACACCGTCTACATCCACTACATGTTGGGAAACAATTCCGCTCACAGTTCCGTGCTGTGACTGCTCCGAGCACCGCGTGCCGCGCCGTCTCACCCACACGGCGTCACCGACAGTCAGCCCGCCCTCTCCCGTTGCCGGAACGCACGCTGCGGCCGGCTCAGGATCACACCCTGGTACAGCGGACTGGTCGCTCCCGGGCCGTACGCAATATCTCACGGCATAGCGGTAAACACGGCTAGCGGGGCTATCATCGGCTGCCAAGCCGTCACGTGGAGCCACATTATACAAGTGAACTGCCTCAGCGACCGAACGCTGCTTCCTCGCGGCGATCACTTTGACTGTACGGTGATTACGTTCGACGACACCATCGCCACTCGGTACATGCGCAGCTCTAAACCGTAACGTCACATTCCAGCGTGCAGCGAAAGACGCGAAGTAGCGGCTACGGAATGCAGTGGCATTATCACACAAAATCTCCACAGGCACTCCCCGCTCATAAAACACTTCTTCCAACTTTTGAGTGACACTGGCGGAGTCCTCGCGGCGCAGCAGCCGCCACAGGCAGTACCGTGACGGTCCGCAGTCTACCATTGTTAGGTGAGACTGGCCGCGAAAGTGCGTTACATCGATGGCCAGTCGCTGCCACGTCTCTGGCACATCCAGCGTCCCGTGACGTCACCTCACGGGTGCCGGGTCAACCGCACGGCACACGTCACACCCCTCCACAGCGGCCCGCGCCTGGGCACGCGTCACCACCGGGCCGATGCACCGCCGCGCAAAGTACAATGTTCGCCTGACGCCGGGATGTCCGGCACTGACATGCACCTCGCCCACCGTCACAGCATTGACGCCCGGCTCCGCCGCACGAACAGCCGGCCCAGCCGCGGCCGCCGCACCAGCACCAACAGCCGACCTAGCCGCGGCCGCCACACCAGCACCAACGGCCGGCCCAGCCGCAGCCGCCGCACCAGCACCAACAGCCGGCCCGCCGGTCACTGCCGGGGTATCACGCACTCTGGAGGAGCCCGCACTCACAGTCATGGTTAAGTGCGCCGAGAAGCATGACAATGACTTTGTAAACAAATCGCCGACGCTAAATAGGTCGCCGTCGATGTGCATCGATGAGCTTCCAATTTAATTGCCGGTTTTGTGTTATTGTTTGTTAGTTTTTTTTGGGAAAAAATATTATTTTTCATGATAATATAAAGCATAGTGTTATATACAGCCACATACAAATTATACAATACTCCTAATGTTGAAAACAAATGAATCGATTTTCAAAAATTGAGGGTCGCAACCACTAACTATGCCGCCGTTGATGTGCATCGATGAGCTTCCGATTTTATTGCCACTTTTTCCAATCGCTGTTAGTTTTAGAAGATCGCCAGGCATATAATCACAACAAGCAGAATGCACAATATATTTTCCACTCCATTGCGTAAAAAAACAATACGGGAAAAGCCCGCAGTTTGATGAGGACCAAAAGTACTTGCAAGTACCGGTCGTTAAAAGTGTGGAACGCTTATCAAACTTTAACTTGAAATATCTTTCGGTAGGAAAGTTTTCATGCAAAATGTGATCAATTTACAATATATTTTGGTCTCGTCTGGCGATTTCAAGTGCTAACTCCATTTTTGTGGAAAAAGGTAATTATTTCCCTTTAAGGAGTATTTCAATATTGTGGTACATTCCCCCTAACCTATATAACCTACTATATAACCTAACTATATAACCTCCCCCTAACTTCTTATAACTAACTAACTTATAATTCCCCCTAACTATATAACCTACCAATGAACAATGTGTATTGTGTACATCTGCATATCGGAGCCGTACAATTCACCTGGTAACATCCCTTCTCGCATACATACATCAGTCTGGCTAGCAATATATTTATTGCGATGATCAATGACACGGTGTCATCAAAATATATAGCTGCCTACCTGTTCTCTAATTTGAGGGCAACGGTGATATATGTCAACCAGGTAATTATTTTACTGAGGGAATGAGTGATGATCCCAGCCTGTGCAAGAAGCGGACTGGGTCACGCCCGAATCGTAACTATCCGCTGACGCCGGGTACCTCAGTCAGCGCATAGCACCGTGCCGTATCGATAGTCATATCGATAGTGGAGAAATGTAATGGGACTCCGCAACTGCCGAAGCAAACGGACACCGACTCTCGTCGGATCCAGTGTTCGTCACGGGCCCACCAACCCCCAGCCCGGCCCGGCCCAGGCCCATGAACACCAAGCCCAGGCCCGGACCAGGCCCCGTCAAATTCATAATATTGAGGCCCAGGCCCGGTCCGGCCCGTTCAGATTAAGGATATAATTATTTTCACAAAATTTGTAATCATTATCCTAGCATATTTACTTGTATACTATAAATGTGAAACAATGAACCAACTATGCTAACCAAAAAAACAAAAAGCCACAACCACAGCAACAGTGTGTTGCTGTATAAGTGAACTGCTGGTTAAGATATTTTTTAGCTCTGACCTGAGGTTGTGCGACGCGCGCATTACTTCAAAATTGTCAGGCCCAGGCCCATCCAGAGCCCAGTGATTTCCTTAAAGTTGAGGCCCAGCCCAGGCCCAGTCCATGGCCCATAGGGCCAGCCCAGCCCATTGCGAACTCTGGTCGGATCGCCGCCCGCCGGTTGTAGCGCCGCTGGATGTTCTGCGTTGGTGTCAGTTCTCATCAGGGCACGGAGGCGACGCGTGTGCGAATATGTGAGTGCGACTGGCATTGCGTGGTGTGCACATTGGACAATTTGATACGATTTGATTACATTGTTTAAAGGAAATAGTTCACCTTGATTTTTTTTTACCCAGCACGATTTGATTATATTTTGTAATACAATTTCTTTTTATATTGTCAAAAATGGCCTTATATCGCGCCGATTCAAGACAGAAGGCCGTAAATTTGTATTGTTTATCAAAACTATATGCATACTCTCTGAGTCAGAGTCCTGACGTCACGCGAATGTAAAAAAATGGTTCAGCCAATCAGATTCGAAAGTAGTCGCGTAAAGATAGACTCGCATTGGAGATATGCCAACCGGCGGCCGGCGATTCGCTTGCTAGCACCAGCTGCAAGCTGATTGGCTGATGGTATAGCCTCTGCCCGGGCTAGAACCAGCACAACATTCTTTCGCCAGCACCGCATTCCTTCGCCAAAAACTCAAATATATTCGGCTGGAGTCTTTTCAGTCAAGAAAACAGACAGACAGACAGACAGACAGACAGACAGACAGACAGACAGACAGACAGACAGACAGACAGACAGACAGACCGACAGACCGACAGACCGACAGACCGACCGACAGACCGACAGACCGACAGACCGACAGACCGACAGACCGACAGACGGACAGACGGACAGACGGACAGACGGACAGACCGACAGACCGACAGACCGACAGACCGACAGACCGACAGACCGACAGACCGACAGACCGACAGACCGACAGACCGACAGACCGACAGACCGACAGACCGACAGACCGACAGACCGACAGACCGACAGACCGACAGACCGACAGACCGACAGACCGACAGACCGACAGACCGACAGACCGACAGACCGACAGACCGACAGACCGACAGACCGACAGACCGACAGACCGACAGACCGACAGACCGACAGACCGACAGACCGACAGACCGACAGACCGACAGACCGACAGACCGACAGACCGACAGACCGACAGACCGACAGACCGACAGACCGACAGACCGACAGACCGACAGACCGACAGACCGACAGACCGACAGACCGACAGACCGACAGACCGACAGACCGACAGACCGACAGACCGACAGACCGACAGACCGACAGACCGACAGACCGACAGACCGACAGACCGACAGACCGACAGACCGACAGACCGACAGACCGACAGACCGACAGACCGACAGACCGACAGACCGACAGACCGACAGACCGACAGACCGACAGACCGACAGACCGACAGACCGACAGACCGACAGACCGACAGACCGACAGACCGACAGACCGACAGACCGACAGACCGACAGACCGACAGACCGACAGACCGACAGACCGACAGACCGACAGACCGACAGACCGACAGACCGACAGACCGACAGACCGACAGACCGACAGACCGACAGACCGACAGACCGACAGACCGACAGACCGACAGACCGACAGACCGACAGACCGACAGACCGACAGACCGACAGACCGACAGACCGACAGACCGACAGACCGACAGACCGACAGACCGACAGACCGACAGACCGACAGACCGACAGACCGACAGACCGACAGACCGACAGACCGACAGACCGACAGACCGACAGACCGACAGACCGACAGACCGACAGACCGACAGACCGACAGACCGACAGACCGACAGACCGACAGACCGACAGACCGACAGACCGACAGACCGACAGACCGACAGACCGACAGACCGACAGACCGACAGACCGACAGACCGACAGACCGACAGACCGACAGACCGACAGACCGACAGACCGACAGACCGACAGACCGACAGACCGACAGACCGACAGACCGACAGACCGACAGACCGACAGACCGACAGACCGACAGACCGACAGACCGACAGACCGACAGACCGACAGACCGACAGACCGACAGACCGACAGACCGACAGACCGACAGACCGACAGACCGACAGACCGACAGACCGACAGACCGACAGACCGACAGACCGACAGACCGACAGACCGACAGACCGACAGACCGACAGACCGACAGACCGACAGACCGACAGACCGACAGACCGACAGACCGACAGACCGACAGACCGACAGACCGACAGACCGACAGACCGACAGACCGACAGACCGACAGACCGACAGACCGACAGACCGACAGACCGACAGACCGACAGACCGACAGACCGACAGACCGACAGACCGACAGACCGACAGACCGACAGACCGACAGACCGACAGACCGACAGACCGACAGACCGACAGACCGACAGACCGACAGACCGACAGACCGACAGACCGACAGACCGACAGACCGACAGACCGACAGACCGACAGACCGACAGACCGACAGACCGACAGACCGACAGACCGACAGACCGACAGACCGACAGACCGACAGACCGACAGACCGACAGACCGACAGACCGACAGACCGACAGACCGACAGACCGACAGACCGACAGACCGACAGACCGACAGACCGACAGACCGACAGACCGACAGACCGACAGACCGACAGACCGACAGACCGACAGACCGACAGACCGACAGACCGACAGACCGACAGACCGACAGACCGACAGACCGACAGACCGACAGACCGACAGACCGACAGACCGACAGACCGACAGACCGACAGACCGACAGACCGACAGACCGACAGACCGACAGACCGACAGACCGACAGACCGACAGACCGACAGACCGACAGACCGACAGACCGACAGACCGACAGACCGACAGACCGACAGACCGACAGACCGACAGACCGACAGACCGACAGACCGACAGACCGACAGACCGACAGACCGACAGACCGACAGACCGACAGACCGACAGACCGACAGACCGACAGACCGACAGACCGACAGACCGACAGACCGACAGACCGACAGACCGACAGACCGACAGACCGACAGACCGACAGACCGACAGACCGACAGACCGACAGACCGACAGACCGACAGACCGACAGACCGACAGACCGACAGACCGACAGACCGACAGACCGACAGACCGACAGACCGACAGACCGACAGACCGACAGACCGACAGACCGACAGACCGACAGACCGACAGACCGACAGACCGACAGACCGACAGACCGACAGACCGACAGACCGACAGACCGACAGACCGACAGACCGACAGACCGACAGACCGACAGACCGACAGACCGACAGACCGACAGACCGACAGACCGACAGACCGACAGACCGACAGACCGACAGACCGACAGACCGACAGACCGACAGACCGACAGACCGACAGACCGACAGACCGACAGACCGACAGACCGACAGACCGACAGACCGACAGACCGACAGACCGACAGACCGACAGACCGACAGACCGACAGACCGACAGACCGACAGACCGACAGACCGACAGACCGACAGACCGACAGACCGACGGACCGACAGACCGACAGACCGACGGACCGACGGACCGACGGACCGACGGACCGACGGACGGACGGACGGACGGACGGACGGACGGACGGACGGACGGACGGACGGACGGACGGACGGACGGACGGACGGACGGACGGACGGACGGACGGACGGACGGACGGACGGACGGACGGACGGACGGACGGACGGACGGACGGACGGACGGACGGACGGACGGACGGACGGACGGACGGACGGACGGACGGACGGACGGACGGACGGACGGACGGACGGACGGACGGACGGACGGACGGACGGACGGACGGACGGACGGACGGACGGACCGGACGGACGGACGGACGGACGGACGGACGGACGGACGGACGGACGGACGGACGGACGGACGGACGGACGGACGGACGGACGACGGACGGACGGACGGACGGACGGACGGACGGACGGACGGACGGACGGACGGACGGACGACGGACGGACGGACGGACGGACGGACGACGACGGACGGACGGACGGACGGACGGACGGACGGACGGACGGACGGACGGACGGACGGACGGACGGACGGACGGACGGACGGACGGGACGGACGGACGGACGACGGACGGACGGACGGACGGACGGACGGACGGACGGACGGACGGACGGACGGACGGACGGACGGACGGACGGACGGACGGACGGACGGACGGACGGACGGACCGGACGGACGGACGGACGGACGGACGGACGGACGGACGACGGACGGACGGACGGACGGACGGACGGACGGACGGACGGACGGACGGACGGACGGACGGACGGACGGACGGACGGACGGACGGACGGACGGACGGACGGACGGACGGACGGACGGACGGACGGACGGACGGACGGACGGACGGACGGACGGACGGACGGACGGACGGACGGACGGACGGACGGACGGACGGACGGACGGACGGACGGACGGACGGACGGACGGACGGACGGACGGACGGACGGACGGACGGACGGACGGACGGACGGACGGACGGACGGACGGACGGACGGACGGACGGACGGACGGACGGACGGACGGACGGACGGACGGACGGACGGACAGACAGACAGACAGACAGACAGACAGACAGACAGACAGACAGACAGACAGACAGACAGACAGACAGACAGACAGACAGACAGACAGACAGACAGACAGACAGACAGACAGACAGACAGACAGACAGACAGACAGACAGACAGACAGACAGACAGACAGACAGACAGACAGACAGACAGACAGACAGACAGACAGACAGACAGACAGACAGACAGACAGACAGACAGACAGACAGACAGACAGACAGACAGACAGACAGACAGACAGACAGACAGACAGACAGACAGACAGACAGACAGACAGACAGACAGACAGACAGACAGACAGACAGACAGACAGACAGACAGACAGACAGACAGACAGACAGACAGACAGACAGACAGACAGACAGACAGACAGACAGACAGACAGACAGACAGACAGACAGACAGACAGACAGACAGACAGACAGACAGACAGACAGACAGACAGACAGACAGACAGACAGACAGACAGACAGACAGACAGACAGACAGACAGACAGACAGACAGACAGACAGACAGACAGACAGACAGACAGACAGACAGACAGACAGACAGACAGACAGACAGACAGACAGACAGACAGACAGACAGACAGACAGACAGACAGACAGACAGACAGACAGACAGACAGACAGACAGACAGACAGACAGACAGACAGACAGACAGACAGACAGACAGACAGACAGACAGACAGACAGACAGACAGACAGACAGACAGACAGACAGACAGACAGACAGACAGACAGACAGACAGACAGACAGACAGACAGACAGACAGACAGACAGACAGACAGACAGACAGACAGACAGACAGACAGACAGACAGACAGACAGACAGACAGACAGACAGACAGACAGACAGACAGACAGACAGACAGACAGACAGACAGACAGACAGACAGACAGACAGACAGACAGACAGACCGACAGACAGACAGACAGACAGACAGACAGACAGACAGACAGACAGACAGACAGACAGACAGACAGACAGACAGACCGACAGACAGACCGACAGACAGACAGACAGACCGACAGACAGACAGACCGACAGACAGACAGACCGAGACAGACAGACCGACAGACAGACAGACAGACAGACAGACAGACAGACCGACAGACAGACCGACAGACAGACCGACAGACAGACCGACAGACAGACCGACAGACAGACCGACAGACAGACCGACAGACAGACCGACAGACAGACCGACAGACAGACCGACAGACAGACCGACAGACAGACCGACAGACAGACCGACAGACAGACCGACAGACAGACCGACAGACAGACCGACAGACAGACCGACAGACAGACCGACAGACAGACCGACAGACAGACCGACAGACAGACCGACAGACAGACCGACAGACAGACCGACAGACAGACCGACAGACAGACCGACAGACAGACCGACAGACAGACCGACAGACAGACCGACAGACAGACCGACAGACAGACCGACAGACAGACAGACAGACAGACCGACAGACAGACCGACAGACAGACCGACAGACAGACGACAGACAGACCGACAGACAGACCGACAGACAGACCGACAGACAGACCGACAGACAGACCGACAGACAGACCGACAGACAGACCGACAGACAGACCGACAGACAGACCGACAGACAGACGACAGACCGACAGACAGACGACAGACAGACCGACAGACAGACCGACAGACAGACCGACAGACAGACCGACAGACAGACCGACAGACAGACCGACAGACAGACCGACAGACAGACCGACAGACAGACCGACAGACAGACCGACAGACAG
>JAXIVJ010011289.1:2500-30000 GCA_036785665.1 Chirona hameri
TCATTTATCGTTATCGCTTCCTAGTCTTTTATGTATGTACTATGGTATATCAATTTGCTAATTGCTATCAGTTAATCAGAACACTGATTAGAATACTATGTATTACACCACGAGCGAGTATAAATATGCAGTTAATCGACGAGGCGAAGCCGAGTCGATTAACGCATCTTTATACTCGCGAGTGGTGTAATAATTTTATCCCACGCCGCTACGCTAAAAAAAAATCAGAACCGGCAGTGATATATTTTCGCATTCCTAGCTCAGCTTTGTTACTACCAGTAGTATATTGGTGTAATTTAAAACAAATTTGCCTATATTTACTAAGAATCGGTCGAAAGTTTACTAAAGTCTCACCCGAAGATTTCACAGCCGTGGAATATCAGATTGATAATGACCATAAGGTGATTAAATTCCGAGTTAACTGACGGTCGGTTAAAAAATAGCTTTAGCACGTGATTCAATGGCAAAGAGATATTGGCGTGGGATAAACTTAATTAGATACTCATTAATTTCACTTAATTACACACTTAATACACTTACATTAAATATGCAATTAAGAAATCACTTAATTAAAGGGAGTGTGCCTACTCACATCGCTTATTTGGGGTTATTGACACTGGTCTATAGAACATAATTTTCTGAATTGGCTCATGACTTCGTTTCTTCAGATTCGCCCTAGTTGCTGAGATATTCCAAAGACTCCAGGAACTTGCTGGGAGCAAAAGTAATCGGGTAGACTCCAGAGGGCTTCCGCTACTAGAAGCACTGCAACTATCGATTCAACTGCCAGCATATTGTTAGCGCCGGCCAATAGCAATTCAACAAAACAGCTCGTGCACGCTGATAGCAGCAGCCGAACAGAAACTGGACGGCCATCATGTTTCTCGATGATGGCCGTTTCGATGATGGCCGATGGCCATTTTTTTAAGGAGATATCAATTTCGAGCTACGAAACTTGCACATATTAAAGTGCACAGCGACAATAACGTGCTGTGTAAAACTTGTCTTTCTATCTTGCATGATGTGACCGTACTTGTATTGTCTTATTTGCGCCGTTTTACATAAGATCACCATAGTGGCGATCGTTTTAGACATCGAAACAAAAAAGAAGAAAAGAAAAAAGAAGTGCAAATTCAACTAAAGGGGCTCCAGATGTGAATTTCATCATATACAACAATCAAACCAATAGCTACTTACCGTATTAAAAATATGTGACATTCCAAAACAGTAGGCACACTCCCTTTAATCAGTGAAATTGCATTGAGTTAGATCGGATTAACTTTTAAAAAAAACTCACTTTTCTCTGCATTTGGGTTTTCGAATGCCCAATAATCAAGACCCCCCCCCCCCCCCAAGAAAAGAGGAACACGAGAAAAGAGAACAAGAAAGCTAATAGAATCCAGTCGCGATGCAGATACCTACTGCGAGGAAAAATAATGGAACAATGTATCGAATACTTTGTCCGCCCACGTAGCTCAGTTGATAGAGCGTCGGGCTGGAAATTCGTCCACCCTGGCAAGGTGGGTTCGAGTCACTTCTGCGCTCGATATTCGCTCCTGACCGGGATGACCTGCGGGCGGTGGCAGTGGCCGCGAACAGGTCAGATGAAATCAGGAGTTGGGCGGATCGTGTTCCAACTTCGAGCCCGTTAAACATTCGCCACTAAATGATGTCGTTGAACTGAAACTATGCCATTGGATAGTAAGGGTCAGGGCCCACGCAACATGCTCCGCTTAGCATAGGACTCTGATCCCAGATATCCATCCATTCAAATATTCAGAATAAGTTTATTAAAAAAGTACTCCAAGAACACTGCAAAGAGCAGAACAGTGTCAGTCTTCTGGAGTGGTCCAAAACGGCTTGTGATTCTAAAAGAATCACAAACTGTGACCGTAGTCAAATCAGTAGACAAGTATGATTACGCAGTGCTATGCATTGTCTACACACAATTGCGTTTTGCCGTATGTTATTGGCATCAAATATCCGAAAAAAACATGCGCATTAATATCTATGTGTGTTGTATTTAATACAATTAATACGTATGTGACAGTGCAACAATGCTTTAAAGTGATTCATAGGGTTTATTCGCCAAAGCCAGCAGTCGGGAATCACTTTGGTTCCTAACATTTAAATTGTCGGTTAAAGTTGTCAAAATACAAACAGTGAGTGTATCATTTAAGAATGACAAACGGCTAGCAAAAACCACGATGGTTCACCCGTATTGTAATACAGACTGACAGAGGCTTCCCCATGTCCGAACCTCACGGAGCCGCTGGCGGGAACGTGTTTAGCCACACCATCTCATTCGCGCAAGCAATGCTATTCTTTATTTCTGCTCGGAAGTGAAAGAAGGGTCTTATTACGGCCTTGGGTCGTATAACGTCATCGATGCCTTTAAAATGAGAGTAACATTTCGGCTCTAAACGTGACAAATCGTCGTCTGGGGTTATAACCTAAACAAACCTGGCTGTGTGGCTGTGATACACAGGGACGGCATACAAGCCAGTGCAATCGCCACTCCCGACGTGTCAGAACCAGCCAGTAAGCTGGAAACTCTCTGGACACTCATCAAGCCTGACCACCGAGGGCATCAGTTCGTACTCGCCACCGTGTACCGGCCGCCGCGCCGCCCGGCCGCCGCAATCGAGGCGGATTTGGGAACATTAGAGGCGCAACTCCAGCACGTATTGCTAAAATTCCCCGGAATCAAGGTGATCCTTACTGGTGACTTTAACTGTAATTTACTAGGCGACGTGGATGCTCCCCATAATTTTTTTGAACAGTTTTATCATCATACTCTCTGACTCAGCATATAAAGTCAACGACGTACACGACGTACGACGTCTCCCTCTTAGACGTGATAGCAAATCATCCCCATATAGTCAGAAAGGCTGGTACCAAGCTGTGTCATTTTAGCCCACATAGATTCGTCGTGTCATCCCTCTGTATCCCTCGATTTAGACCAAAGTCCATCGTCATCGAGTGCCGCTCTCTGAGACGTGTAAACGAGTCGGAGTTCTGTGAGTGTTTGCACGGAGGCGACTGGCAACATGTCTACCGACAACCATCAACGGGTGGCCAGTGGCAGTGTTTTCTCGACACATTCGTGCCCGTGCTAGACTTATTCGCGCCAGTGAAGCGGATGAAAATCCGCAACCCCACAGCCCCACCTATCAGTGACACAACACGTGACCTAATGCGTCAGCGGCGGGCAGCCCTGGGCGCCGGCGGCCACACTGAGTACCGCGCGCTGAACCGCTTGGTGCGGTCCGCTATACGTCGGGACGCCCGGAAATTCCGCAGACACGTCACGGACGGAACGATGAAAAGGTCACAATTCTAAACTTGTTGTTGTGTTTTCCGAGATCGCGTGTTGCAGGGTTTTTATCATTTTGCTTGATTTCGCATATTGTAGTCTATACTAGACCTAAACTTGAATAATTTGTGCTGAGTATCGTGGCGGAAGATGACTGAAGAAGCGTTTGAGCAAATTGAGTGTTGAAACTTGTATTGAAGCTGGTAGATATTTATGCAGTGGTTTATCATTACAAAAATGCAGTGGTTTATCCATTTTCCTTGCGTGATTTGTTTGACCGGCAGATCCCGGACATCAAGGAAGTTCTGCAAACACGGAGAAAACGCGCGTGATTTCCTTGACAATCACGCATAGTGTAGCCTGGGCTTAACATACGGATCCTCTCGGTCTCGAGTGATCCTTGGCGCGCATAACCTACCGACTTCGGAATTCCGAATTTGTCCGAAGACCGATTCGGTTTTCGGATGGACATAAGCATATTTCTTTTGACATTTTCGGACATCCAAAGCCCAAGGATGGCTTGTCGCGAAAATCACTTAGTTACTTTTTTATTAACAAAGAAAGTGGGCCACAGGTAATTCATTTCCATTTCAAACACTTTTTCTGCTTTCGGACAAATTTCGGACAAATAAATATTTTCGGACAGTTTCGGACGGACTTGGCTGACAGCTGACCATGGTCTTGGACATCCGTCCGACATTGGACACATATTTTCTGAAACTGGCACCACTACTACGGACCCTCTCGAGTGATCTTTGACGCGCATAACCTACGGGCCCTCTCGAGTGATCTTTGGCGCGCCTGCGGCGCTCATAACCTACGGACCCTCTCCAGTGATCCTTGGGACCCTCTCGAGTGATCCTTGGCGCGACTGCGGCGCGCATGACCTTAATGACCGTCGATATAAGTACCAATGACGTCACACAAATGTTCAACAAATCACTGAATGGTAGCGCGTCATTAATATGACCTTGAAACTAGATGCCCGTTGCGTGAGAATGGCGACGGGACGGCGCGCGCGGTAAATAATGAAATAGAGGCTATTTTTTTGGAAACACAGCGGGTTTTCACTGGAATTGAATATTTCAGATCAGATATATATGATTCTATACATTTGTATTGCTCTAAAGTGAGGGTGCAGAGTGACTTCTCGCCAAGCCAGCAATCATAAATATAACAAATATGTATGTGTGATTTTGGCACTTCCGCTCTGAATATTCTGTAAAATAATGGTCTGGGAAAATCAAAATGTCCACGGTCCAAATCGTTTCCCAGATACCTTTAACACCAGTAAAACGCCCTATTGGGCGATGGCCGAGCGGGCGCGCACTGGTAAAGCTAAAATAGGTTTGAAATATGAAACGGTACGGGAGCACACGTGGTAGTAACACATTAGACCACGTCGTCATTTGCCGAATTCAGATTTCAGATCTGGCCGAGTGATTTTTTATGTCTTGGTATGTTCTTAACATGATACAAAAAGAATTTGCAAAAAAATCGAAAATTTATCCTACCGGGTTTTGTGATTTGTAAACCATTGCAAACGCCGTTTCGGCGTTGAAGTCTCCCGTTGTAAACGTATTGGTGTTAACGTCCAGTAAAACACTTCAGATATTGTTATTGTTCTTCGTCATTTTACGGATCGGAAAGTGCAGTGGGTGACTTAAAGAGTACATTTAAGTTCTTTTAGGGCTTCTAAAAGTGTAGGCAATGTTATTTGGCAGTCATACGGGCTTAACTGGTGGGTTTTGGTGTCACTTTTTTGCACTTAGGCCAAAACGCCTATCTACCTAATTAAGGATATTTTAGCACAGTAACTGGCGGAAACTGAACACAATATTAAATCAGAGCTCCTTTGATTGGAACTTGTTCAATGTTGACAGTTACATTGTCGCCTAGCGCATCATCGAGCGATGTCTTGGGAGAAAAATCGCGAGTTTATGCATTCCAAGCGTTCGCAGATGTCGTTGGGAGATTGACGCGTTTTACGCTCAGTAGAACGTTGCAGTGGTTGCGCACAGGGTGTTCCGATCCGGTCAAATGATGGATGTAGGTAGTGTAGCAGTGGCCGATGCGATGTCTAGTCAGCGCTACCACCTCAATTCTACTGCGCCTGCCGCTACATATCTGTCAATGCTGGGACGTGGGCGGTTGAGAGAGAGAGAGAGAGCACCCTCAAGCTCGACTCGTTACGTCCATTGTGCGTCCATTGTATTCGACAAAGCGTTGAACGGAACGACATCTCTCGTTGGTGTGCAACACACGTGGGTGCGACTAGCTACTGGTCCTTTTCGGAATTCACGCAAAGCAGCCTTCTTGCGGATGCGTAAGAAACGCTTCCCATCCACCCCAAGGCTCTACTCGGCAGGTGCGTCGTGTGGGTAAGTTTTCGAGACTGATGCCGGAATGCTGCATCTAGTCATGTCATTCGACACGAGAAACGAGGGTCCAAGAGGGACTCTGGCGAGTTTCCCAGATCAGTCCAGCTAGTGGCTAGTCGAAAATCCAGTCATGCGTGGGATAGTCTTGCTTTATTTTGCACACGTATTGGAGGTCAAGGCGCTTCCGTCTTTCCGTCAAGAGGGGTTTCTTACGCAGCCGCAAGAAGACTGCTTTGCGTGAATTCCGAAAAGCACCAGTAGTTAGTCGCACAGTAGTTAGTCGCATGCAACATTCCGTGTGTTGCACACCAACGAGATACTTCGTACCGTTCAACGCTTTGTCGAATACAATGGACGCACAATGGACGTAAGAGTCGAGCTTGAGGGTGCTCTCTCTCTCAACCGCCCACGTCCAGGGGCGGAACTTTATATCTCTTTGGGAGGGCCCGAGCCCCCCCCCCCCCAACGGTGCTCCGCGCCCCCCAATGTTTTCCAAAATGTGTGCCCCTTTAAAATTTCAAGGACTACCCGTACATATTGTTGTTTTGAATGTTGCGTATTTCATCATATCAAGATGCAGGGTCCTAGGATTGCTTTGGAGCTTAGGGGCGGAATGGAAAATTAGGACTAAAAATAAGCATAAAGAGTGGAAAATTCAACCAAAAACCATTGTATTCGGCTTTATCAGTGTCCAATTACCCGCTCACCAGAATTAATTATTACCTATGCCAATTTTGATGTCTTTCCCTGTCTTGTCCTATCATTACATCCATAAATCAGTATAGAGTTCAAATTATCCAATACATTTTAGAATAAGGAGTGGAAAATTAAGAGGAAAACTTGGGAAAAAGAGTAGAAAAATAGTATCCATAGGGTGTCATTTTCCGCCCCAAATTTTCCAATGCCAGGACCCTGTCAAGATGTGATACCATCTCGAGTATTCCATCTTACAAGTATACGAGCATTGTGATTCCATCTGCGACTGCTTTTCGATTATGATATGGGCAAGTTGGTAACATAGCATAAGTTGATAGCTCTTCTGCTAACAAGTCTGTAGATACAAGGTCCAAGCGTTCAGATTAGCGAATAGCGGAGGGGAGCATGACGAATTAGCGATCGGAGTGCTCTATTTAAATGGCGTTCAATATAATTTGTTGTAAAAAAATGCCTCAAATAAGGCTGATAGTTTATTATACTGCCTTTTTGGCTCCTTGGTATTGCAATATCCTAAATATCTAAACATCCGTGCTAAAATAATAGTTTAATGCGGAGGAACGTCGAGGGGATCATACCATCAAAGGGCATCGAGTCATCGCGACCAGGGGGCCTAGGGGTCCATGTCTCTTCCAGGAGGTTAACCGAGGTTGGCCTGAGTGGGTCCTTGGTTGACCTGACGAGCCCTCGGTCAGCCTGAGCGAGTTTCGTTGGGCCTGGAGGGGAGCTCGGTCGACCTGAAGTGGCACTCCGTCGACTTGAAGGAGTCATTCGTCCATCCGTGGGGGTTCCAGTCGGCCTAAGAAGCCATTGTTTGGCCTGAGGGTTCCCCTGCCGGCCTGAGGGGGGGGGGGGCCTCAGTCGGCCTGATCGGACTGAGGGCCCTCGGTCGACTTGATCGAACCTCGGCCGGCTTGGCCGGCCGGCCCTTCGTCGGCCTGAGGGGTGCCCAGTCGGACTGACGAGCTCTTCTTCGGCCTAAGGGAGCCTCTGTCAGCATGGAGGGGTCCTCGGTCGGCCTGGATGGAAGCTCGGTTGGCCTGAGGGGCCCTCGGTCGACTTTAGGGGCCCTCGATCGGCTTGCGGGAACCTCGGCCGGGTTGAGGGGACCCTTGGTTGGCCTGAGAAGCTTTTGGTTCGGCTTGAGGGTCTCTTTGTCGGCCTGAGGGACCCATTGTCGGCTTGAGGGGACCTCAGTCGGTCTGAGTGGCCCTCGGTATGCCTGAGGGGACCTCAGTCGGCGTGAGGGGACCCTGAGTGGGCATGAGGACCCTCGCTTGGTCTGTCTGATGGGCCCTCGGGTCAGCTTGAGGGGCCCTCTGTTGGCCTGTGGAACCCTCGGTCGTCCTGAGTGGCTCTCGTTTGGTCTGAAGGGATCTCAGTCAGCTTGAAGGGGATTTTTTTCGGTCTGAGGGGTCCTTGGTCGGCCTGAAAGGCCCATCGTCTGCCTGAGGGGATCCTCTGACAGCTTTAGGGGGCTCTCGGTCGCCTGAAGGGCCCTCAGTTGGCTTAGTCTTAGTCGACTTGAGAAGACCCTTTTTCGGCCTAAAGTGCCTTCGGTCAGTTTGTGGTGATTTTTCGACCTGAGGGGCATTCGGTCAGCTTGAGGAGGCCTTCGGTTGGCCTGAGGGGTCCTTAGTCGGCCTGAGTGGCCCTCGGTCGGTCTATAGAGGTCCCTAGTGTGCCCGTGGGACCCTTCTGTCGGTCTTAGGGGGCTCTCGGTCGCCTTGAGAGGCCCTGACTTGGTTGGTCGACTTGGTTGGCCTGAAGGAGAACTCAGTCGGCCTGAGGGGACCATCGGTCGGCTCGAGTGGCTCTTGAGTCTTGCCAGGCCTGTGTGGGCCCCAGGCTGGTCTTAGAGGGCCATTGTCTAGACCGGAAAGAACCCGGCGGTCTGAGAGGGGCCTCAGTTGGTTTGAGACAGTATCTTCCCGGCCTTAGAGCCTTAGGCCCCTTGTCGTTCTGAAATTACCTTTGTCAGGCCTGAGAGGGCCCTGTGCCTGTCTGAGAGATCTGTTTACCAGTTTGAAAGGAACCTTAATCGTCCAGGGGAGGGCGCTTTTCAGGCCTAAGAGAGTCCTAAGTCCCTAAGAGGACCCTCCGCTTCTTTGAGAGGATTATCGGTCGACCAGAGATGACCACCGTCTGATCTGAGAGGGCCTTACGCTTGTCTAAGAGGGCCATTGTCAGACCTAAGAGGGTCCTGTGCAAGTCTGAGAAAGCTCTCGGCCATTCTGGAGAGCCTTTAAACGGGCTGAGAGAGCCATGTCGGTCGGAAGCAGTCTTGCAGACTCGGACTCGGAATCTAAGTCTATTGGAGTAGGTGATTTTTGCCGGAGTCGGAGTCAGTTATTTTTTGCCGACTCCGGCTGGCATGTGCAAATTATGTATGAGGAACGTGTTTTTCAGATGCATTTTTAATTGGCCACCGATGGCGATAATTTAACATTTAACGGCTTCGAAATTGTGTTGCTGTCCTTGTCAGTGTTCACCTATCAATTTCAGCTAACTAGTAATTTGTCCATTGTATGGGCTGAAAGAAGGACATTGAGAGAAACAATTTTGGGTATTTTTTCCTGTATGAAACGGGGAAAAAATGGTTCCATAATTGTAATAATTGTAAGTTTTATAATAAGTATATTATATAATAATTATACACTATATATACATATAGTATTGGACATATATATAGTATTGGACATTTAGTAAGTCAACTTGACCATTCGGCCGTTGGCCCCTCCCCCCCAATCGATTTCATAAAGTTCCACCACTGCCCACGTCCCAGCATTGACAGAAAGGTAGCGGCAGGCGCAGTATAATTGAGGTGGTAGTGCTGACTAGACATCGCATCGGCCACTGCTACACTTCCTACATCCATCATTTGACCGGATCGAAACCCTGTGTGCAACCACTGCAACGTTCCACTGAGCGTAAAAGGCGTCTATCTCCCAACGATATCTGCGAACGCTTGGAATGCATAAACTCGCGATTTTTCTCCCAAGACATCGCTCGATGATGCGCTAGGCGACAATGCAACTGTCAACATTGAACAAGTTCCATTCGAAAGGAGTTCCGATTTAATATTGTGTTCAATTTCCGCCAGTTACTATGCTAAAATATCCCTAATTAGGTAGATAGGCGCTTTGGCAAAAAAGTGCCACCAAAACCCACCACTTAAGCCCGTATGACTGCCAAATAACCTTGCCTACACTTTTAGAAACCCTAAAAGAACTTAAATGTACTCTTCAAGTCACCTACTGCACTTTCCGATCCGTAACATGACAAAGAGCAATAACAATATCGGAAGTGTTTTACCGGACGATAACACCAATACGTTTACAACGGAAGACTTCAATGCCGAAACGGCGTTTGCAATGGTATACAAATCACAAAACCCGGTAGAATAAATTTTCGATTTTTTTTTGTGAAAATTATTTTTGTATCATGTTAAGAACATACCAAGACATAAAAATCACTCAGTCAGATCTGAATTCTGAATTCGGCAAATGACGACGTGGTCTAGTAACACATAGTCCTTTTAGTCCTCCATAAAAATTGTCAGGCCTCCATGCATGCCAACATAAACATTAAGTTTTATTAAATTGTATATGATCTCCTTTCTCGAATCCGCCAAAAGGGAATACGTCCTGAGCGGCTGCAAGCTTCAGCGTATAAAAAAACGAATGCTTGGATAAATCAAGCCATTTTTTTTCAAAAATGATTTTGGTTCATTTCGACGTCTGCGGGTGCCACGCGCTGTTGTACCACCCCTATCAGAACGCACCATAACACAATCAAAATTGATTTGATGGTCCTATCCAATGGTGAAAACCCGATTTCAATCGGAGCAGTGGTTGCAAAGTTATTAGCTTCCGAAAAGCGTCTGTATGGCCGGGTCTGGCCGGATCGGGCCGGGTATGGCCGGGTCAAATGTAAATTTGTCTAGTAAGCTGATGAGAAACCCCACGGGCGCTTCGCGCCCGCTCGGTAATTAGCCGCAGCGGGCCGAAAGTTTTTTCTTCCCAAAAGCACGTGCTACTGTTGAAAGGATATCGCGGGATATGGTAAATTTGGTTAAAATTACACATTTCAATGTTTATATTACTTTTCGCCTAGGGCCGTCAGTGAGCAATTCATGGTAAACTGGTGGCCTGTGTCGATGGTAAATCCATCGGCTCTATGGATCGCTGCAGGTCAGTTGGGATTTCCGCGCAGGGCGGCTGCCAGTGCGCAGCCTCCGTCTCTCTGGCCAGTGTTTATAGTGGAGCGTCGGTGGACGGCCGGCAGCACACGACCAGTGGAGGTGGAGCCGAGACGAGCTATCACGGAGACGGGCAGCTGCGTAATCGTATACAATATACATACAGAAGCCAGTGATGGGGGAGAGCAGCACGCTGCCAGAGACACCGCTGGAGAGCAGACTGCACGCAGACGCCAGGAGCAGCTTCGATGGCGCCGAAGGTGAGAACGTTTTTTTTTACGGATGGCGATGTAATGCGATAGCGAAATTGTATTTGCTCGTTCGAAGCTAGAAAGTTTCTATCCAATTAAAGACTGGACAATCAAAGTTTTCAAGAAATTTCAACACGATTTTTCCCAAAACTTTATCAAAGCATGAACCATGCAGCTGGTCTTTCTTCTTTTCTTAAATTAGAATGTTTCCATATATTGGCAAATTATTTTTAAGGTATTAGAGTAAGCAATAGTAATACAGATATAAAATGACCTTAAGAGAACAGGGACAACATTTAACATTTGTATGCCACGCCTTTCAAAAAAGGAAAAGCAACAACGCAAGTAACAAACACACGAGCGTTATTGATTAAACCCGCATTAAATGCACATTAAGTTCGTGTTTGCTTACAAAAGCCTGACGCAATTTTAGAAGAGAGTTTTAAATCGAAAGTAAGAATTGTTCGCAGTTCATCGCATCCCAAACCGTACCGGTTAATTAATTTTCCATTATCCGACGTCGCCTCGGATAGTCATTCAAAACAATGAGATTTGGCAGTTAAATTTTAAGTTTTTCTTTGATTACATGATGTTATAACATAGGATATTCAAACTGGATAGTTGTCGCAGATCATGAAATTATTAATCACTCAAAATTATTTGTAAATGTATGACATTCACAAATTGGTCTTGGGACATACACATTGTGATTTGTTCGGAGTCTGCATGCACGCTCTATCTGTAGCAGCCACTAACGCTTCTATCTCTGCGTCTTTCCAGACGGCGAGAGCACAGCCTGTTGGTCGGACATCAGCACCACCTCGGACCTCTCCGAGTCGGACCGCAGGGCGGACGGACGCTTCAGCAGGCAGCTGGAGCGGCGCAGACGCAAGCGACAGCAGCGACATCTCTGGGCCGCCAGCCTCGACAGAACCGCCGCCGCAGCACACTAGCGCCGCCACGTCAACTGGTGGCCGCCCGCACAACTTCAGGTTACACAGCCCACCGACAGGGGGAGACAGAAGCAGTGCCCTGCTTCTGGGGCGGGGCGGGCTGCGACTGCCCGATGGCAGCTGATCACGATCTCAACTCGTCAGTCGTCACATCGTGTTGGACGTTTCACGAGACACCCTATCAATGGCATCCATTACAGAGAGCTCTGTAGCTCAGATGGCTCTATGAGCTGTGACCGATGTCTTGATCATTGTATTACACTGCAGAAACGGCAAATGAGTCGAACAAATCGTACGCCACTGTGTACCATATCCTAGTCAAAGTCTATGTGTTGTGATAAGTGTGCATGTGCGTCGAAATAATGTGATACATTCATAAGGTTACCCTTGCGAGACGTCAATGTCAAAGCATTAATTTGGTGTTTTCGGGAGACAAGGAGTACATATGAATTCAGAGCTTATGTTGTTGGCTGTGTGAGATGGTATTACGTGACCATGATGCGCATTGTGATGTATTGGATACGTGATGGCATGCTGCAGGCACATTTGGTGAACGGACTCCAATATAAATCAATAGGAAAACTATACTGAACCACTTGGGCAGTCTGAAATGGTAGGTAAATGACAGCCTCACGAGAATATAGACACTGCATCATCAAGTCATGAACAGAACGCATTCAGCACGTGGTGTCATAACTCGTGGATGTGCTGGGAGGTGCTGTTGGCAGTCACGCAGTACAAAGGTTCCGACTTGTTGAGTTGAAATAAAAGGCGAGTGATATCGAAATATTAAAGAACTTGAGCAATCATTTTTCCCTTCCATAACTGTCAGACACCCAGTTGCTTTAACCCGGCAGTTACTGGGGTAGTTTCCATAACGCGACTTACGGGGGGGGGGGGCTATTCCCCTCCCCCTTCGGATCTTCGAAACTACTGGACCTATTATAAATTTTTTATAACGACATTCGATAGCCCTGGAAAATTAATCGAAAGAAAACATAAAACAAATTGTTGACCTCGGGTCACCGATGACGTCAACCGGTCAGGTCAAAGACAACATTTTTGACCGTCATGCAGGTCTCGGTGGATGCAATTGTCGCGCAAAATAACGATATTAAAGGCAATAGTGCACCTTAGGAAAAGTATGTGGAATGATGGAAACGAGTGTCCTGATTACGGTTCTGGCCTTCGCTTTTGCGAAAAAAGTACCAATTTGTCATAACTTGAAAAATATTGATATGAATACATATGACGTCACAATAATCTTGCGTCACCCAAACGAGATGTGACGTCATACCGGCAAAAGTCTATCCTTGAATCAGAATATGTAAGCAACACTAACAACCTCGTTAGCTGGGTCGCGACTAGACTATATTGGTCGCGATTGAAAATGTGTGAATGTGTACACTATGGCCTTGTATGAGTAGAGTTGGAGTGGCGTTGCGTGAACACATACCCATAATGTTCATGTGCATACATAAATGTGATATACCTACCCACAAATGTGTGTATCGGTGTGTGTGGTGGATGTAAATAAATGTGTGGATGTGCAGTTAATATTGCAGCTACCGGTACGAGCCACCCACCAAAAGGTGTGCCTTTTCAAGACGAGTGTCAACATTATTTTTAATTGGAAATCCAATGAAAATTGACAAAGTTATAACCAATAATATTTCGAGCTAAGCGTCAATTCATCGTAAACAAAAAGCAAACTTTGTCAAAACTGAATCGATATATTTCATGAACGCCGACGAGCCACCAATCAAATGTGTTATCACGAAGCATCAGGGACTCGTCTAAGGCAATTTGACTGGGAGGGGGGGGGGGGGGCAGGCTTAAGATGACTTATTTTCATTTCACCTGTTATTGTCCACGAACAGTCACACTTACTCTTGTTTTTCCATAGTCCATTGATATCGTTCCAACGGGCAGTAATATTCATACAATTAATAGTTATGCATTCAAACAATTGTGTTGAAATGATTGATAAACAGCCAAATTATACATTGTTATTAACTGCCATTGACTGGGGGAGCGTTTACCCCCCCCCCCCCCCCCTCTTGAACTTTCGCAATTGCTCAAAACCAATAGCGCTATCAAAGTGAAACTTTAAGTACCTTTTCTCACATCAATTTTACGTCTTCCTGTGCAACAATGAAGCAATTTCGTCGAAAAAATAGTTGAGATATAGCGAATTTAGTGATGTCAGTACACACGAGTTGGACGAAACAGACCCTACGAAGGTCATATTTTGAAAACAAATGCAATCAAAAACCTCAAAAGATACAAAATGGCAAGGGTTACAAAATGATTATCTCATAGTTTTGACAAATTTGTTTTTGAACCCCCCCCCCAAAAAAAAAACATGTTTAAATATCCACAAATTCAAATGTTTCAAAGATATTAAAAACTGTGTTAAATATTAGAGAACCAAATATGGGCAATTCCTACAAAAAACACCATTTTGACTAACTTATGGCTTCTTAAGTATGGGTAACTTATGAAGTATTTTGTTATGATTGTTTTTGGGTTATTTATAACCAGCTGCGAATAAATTAACGTCACCGCTGCATTTCTGAGGTAAAACTGGCCCAGAAACATGCGTTTGTATTTATATTCATCAATTTCAAATTTTGACCTTGTGACCTGACCTTGATCTGAGTTTGACACTAACTTCACTTGAATGAAGTCAGGTGGTAAAATGACTATCACTATCGAATTATACGTCTAGCATAACTCATATAACATATGTCGCATGACTTTCGTATATATTTTGCACATGGTGACCTTCTGTGACATTGACCTTGACCTTTGGCCAACAATCTTACTTTAGCTCATGCGAGATGTGTAGTATACCTTTGAGAGCACTTTGGGTGATCATGATCGCAATCGAAGGCTTTGAATGGATAGTTCCATACACTCAAATATATCGATTTTGACCTTTGACCTGACCGTGACCTGACATGTGACCTCAATGTGAACCTTTCGAGAATGCTTTAGATGTGCTTCATTGAGAGCTTTCAAATACCGCCTTGCGCATCTCGCTGCGATCATTACTTCGGAAGACCCCCCGACCCCCCCCCCCCCATCAATGGCGTTCGGCTGAGACCCCCAGTCAAGGGTGGGTTAATTTTATTGACGGATGACAGCCAGAATGGACGTGTGGCTAAATTTCCAAATTTAGCTTGAAAATGAAATATTTACCTACACATAGGCGTACCCAAAGGGGGGGGGGGGGCAAACGGGGCAATTGCCCCCCTCCCCCTGAAGGTCCGTACGTGCCCCTTTGCCGTATGTGCCCCTTTGGAAATAGGGTCCGAAGGCGCCCTTCCTCCATTTTTTTCTTCAAATGAATACTTTTTCATTTTTATGAAAAAAATATTGAAAATATGCCCCTCTATAAATATAGTAGGCCAAATCCGGTGAGTGTTTGGTGCGGGTACCTTATGGCTTATGCCCCCTGATACAAAATTGTCCCCTCCTGGAGTGAATCCTGGGTACGACACTACCTACATGAAATATACATCATAGTTTAAAAGGCCTACTTTTTCACTTTATTGGTGTTACAGGAAGGTTCAAATGAATATGAAATGGCATTCATTCATTAGTCATGTTACTTGGTTTAAGGTTTTGGAGTAATGTCCAACACTAATCCATCCTTTTGGCCAGTTCATCTAAGCTCCAAAATATATGCTGAAAAATGGGACAGTGATTATCTTTAAAGGGAGATAATCACCTTTTTCCACACAAATGGAGTTGGCACCTGAAATCGATAGACGAGGCCAAAATATGATGTAAATTAATCACATTTTCCCTATAAACATTCCTACCGAAAGATATTGGCAGTTTCATACCGATAAGCGATCCACACTTATATAGGTCGGTACTCAGCAAGTACTCGATAACGAATTCAGTAAATTAGCCCCCTACGCATTGTTATTTATCATGAAGGTATGCAATATGTTTCCTGCACTCTTATCTTTTGCGAATATGTGCCAAACTTCTATGAACAATCAACAATCATTTGAAAAAAGTGCATTGCAATCGGCAGTTTACGTTGGCCCCGGACTGCAACCTATTTAGCGTGGGCGATTTGTTTATAAGTGCCCATTCAACAACGTTTAATATATTGATGCAAAAGTGACAGATGTTGCGCTTTCCAATAGTGGAGGGAAAATACCGATCATTAATTTTCCCAAACTTCCAACTTTGAATTAGGGAATAATTGTATTTAATTCTTAAATTTAGATCACATCATTTTAATACCATAACGGTAGCGAAATAAATTGTTGCTAACAAAATACAAAGGTTGACAACACAAAGATGGAATTATTGAACTGGGACATTTCGATACTATATATACATATATTGTACACCAGTTGTAACGTTTGTAGCGGAAGCTTTCGAACACTACCGTGCTCTTCGTCAGCCTGGTTGGGGTACACAGTTCACACACTCAAAACAATATTTGACATTATAAATACATAAGCACAGTGGATTATTCCTCTAGATCCTCTAAAAGGCAGATTTGAAAGTCACATCACTAACCCTTCCTTCCTAAACTTCCCAACCACCTAGAACTACAAATACCAGTTAACGGACCATGCAAAATGATTAGTATACCAGCCACCATGTTTCTCCTTCTAATCATAACAAATCAAAAGAAAGCTTAACATAAACACGTACAGACGCATACACTGCATACTTTTCATTCGTAATATGTGGGTATACAATATAAAGGTAATTCGTAATACGTACATTTCATTCGTATTCGCAGTGATTCGCTGTGACATTCGTAATATGTATATATATATATATATAATAGACAGGTAATATGTAACATTCGTAATGGGGTCGAATTCGCCGTGACATAGATTGCACACTCGGTAACACTACAAACACGCCTCGTCTTGTGTGTAAGCAAATATTGATGTAGGTTAAAAGGTGCATTGTATGTATGTATGAGGCGTGTTTGTAGTGTTACCCGAGTGTGCAATCTATGTCACGGCGAATTCGACCCCATTACGAATGTTACATATTACCTGTCTATTATATATATATACTTATTACGAATGTCACAGCGAATCACTGCGAATACGAATGAAATGTACGTATTACGAATTACCTTTATATTGTATACCTACATATTACGAATGAAAAGTATGCAGTGTATGCGTCTGTACGTGTTTATGTTAAGCTTTCTTTTGATTTGTTATGATTAGGAGAGGCATGGTGGCTGGTATACTAATCATTTTGCATGGTCTGTAACTGGTATTTGTAGTTCTAGGTGGTTGGGAAGTTTAGGAAGGAAGGGTTAGTGATGTGACTTCAAATCTGCCTTTTAGAGGATCTAGAGGAATAATCCACTGTGCTTATGTATTTATAATTTCAAATATTGTTTTGAGTGTGTGAACTGTGTACCCCAACCAGGCTGACGAAGAACACAGTAGTGTTCGAAAGCTTCCGCTACAAACGTTACAACTGGTGTACAATATATGTATATATAAAATACAAAGGACTTCCTTTAAGAGTCCAAACTATTGGCCTGACCTAAAATTTTAGGACACCAAATCGATTGCATTTTTTAAGAGCGTTCGATTGCTTTGTATCCGTTTGTTCCTAGCTATCATAGTTCCCGAAATATTTGGGGTGTTCGAAGCGAAGTCCTAAAACTGGAAAATCTGACCTTTGATGACCCCTGGTGATCTCAATATTGACCTGAGCCAAAACAATTACCGAAATAGTTTAAAATTGATTTTTGACGAGCTTTCCACCTATGTTTTTCGGTTTTTGTCTACGCCCAATAGGAGCCGAGTTCGAGGGGGCGTCTAAACACCCGCCCCCCCCCCCCCCCCAGCAGCAGTCCCGTCCTCCGTCAGAGGAGGACGCTGCGCAACAAACCACGGCCGCTCGCTGACGTCAGAGGTTCGTTGAGCCGGGCATTTTCAATTAAGCCAATATATATATATATATATATATATATATATATATATATATATATATATATATATCGATTATCCACATGATGATACTGATAATGTAGACGCCGCCACGCGCTTCTCCGAACAGGGCTTCACAGATTCCGTAGCGGTGATCTAACAAACAAAAAACATCGGGATGGAACTCAAAAAGCATGCGAGGATGTAATCCTGCAAGAATGGTCGCGATCCTCATTAGCAGTATGTAGGGCAGAGGCACTTACCTGCAATGACTGATTCGTGGTAGAAAGACGCCATATTTCACAGAACTACTAACAATTACTTGTATGCATTCATGCCACTCTAATACAGGTGACGAGCCCAATTCCAGCGAGTATTGTCGTTTTGCTGACGCGCCGCTGTTAGGATACTGATTAATCGGGAGCCCGCCCCCGAACCGAGCTTGTTTCGACACTACAAATGGCCAGCAAATTAAAGGTACACCCAATTATCATAAAACAATAGCCTGTTGCCGAGTGACAAATAGTTCCTACCACAGAAGTTCACATTCCATGCACACTGCGGCCAGTGCCTGCTGTCGATGACCACATAAACACATGGCGGACGTTTGGACCATGCATAAAGCAGAGAGCCATCTCGCCGACAACGACGGATGGGTCGTCGGATCAGGGATGGGTCTATCCGGATGGGTCGTCGGATCAGGGATGGGTCTATCCGGATGGGTCGTCAGATCAGGGATGGGTCTATCCGGATGGGTCGTCAGATCAGGGATGGGTCTATCCGGATGGGTCGTCAGATCAGGGATGGGTCTATCCGGATGGGTCGGATCGGATGGGGACGGATCGGTCGTCGGATCAGGGATGGGTCGGATCGGATGGGGACGGATCGGTCGTCGGATCAGGGATGGGTCGGATCGGATGGGGACGGATCGGTCGTCGGATCAGGGATGGGTCGGATCGGATGGGGACGGATCGGTCGTCGGATCAGGGATGGGTCTATCCGGATGGGTCGTCAGATCAGGGATGGGTCTATCCGGATGGGTCGGATCGGATGGGACGGATCGGTCGTCGGATCAGGGATGGGTCTATCCGGATGGGGACGGATCGGTCGTCGGATCAGGGATGGGTCGGATCGGATGGGACGGATGGGTCGTCAGATCAGGGATGGGTCTATCCGGATGGGTCGGATCGGTCGTCGGATCAGGGATGGCTCGGATCGGATGGGACGGATCGGTCGTCGGATCAGGGATGGGTCTATCCGGATGGGTCGTCAGATCAGGGATGGGTCTATCCGGATGGGTCGGATCGGATGGGACGGATCGGTCGTCGGATCAGGGATGGGTCTATCCGGATGGGGACGGATCGGTCGTCGGATCAGGGATGGGTCGGATCGGATGGGACGGATCGGTCGTCGGATCAGGGATGGGTCTATCCGGATGCGTGCTACACAGAAGTATACAGTCGGCGTGTTCCGCGTATCCAAGGCCAACACGAAGGCGACATCAGCAGTCAGCACGTGCTGAGCCGCGTCGTCCTGACGTAAATAGCCAGTCCGCGGGGCTAAATGTTGCTCTCATCTCACACCTGGCACGGGTCTAACTATAGTCGGCCGAAACCGGATGAAGGATTCAGATCCGCCCCCCACCAAGCCGGAGAGTGACGTCATGAGATAACGCCGCCGACATCCGCTGATGGTTCAGCGGCTATTTCTTCACGTAGATAATATTCACTCTCTCCTTACTCCTTACTCCAAATCCTTCAAATCTTACCATGGAAAACTAATGTTTACCGCCACACGGAAACTAAGAAATACATCCCAAAGTATGATAACAGTACCAAAGTAGAACTACCATTGTTCAATTTAGGTACTAAGTTTTTTGTATTTGCAAACTTCGATCAAACTATGCCCTAGAGATCATACAATCAAAATTGTTGAAGATAAGCTGGTAACGATAGATAGATACGATAGATGGTAACGAACGATAGATGGTAACGAAGATAAGGTGCGATCATGGATGTGCCTAGGTCTGTCACGGATAGGTCACTGACCTCTCTCTGGGCTGCCGAAATATACCCCTTCTCTTTAGCCTGACGAAATCCCCCCCTCTCTGTCCTCTCTGACCTGCCGAAATCTACCTAACTGGTACGAGTTTATTTAACGACGCATGTACCGGGAACTCCGTTCTGCTGAAACTCACCCACCCCTCTCCGGCCAGTCGAAATCCTCTCATTCCTCTCCTTAGTTTACCTAAATACACCCTGCCTGCCCCTTTTTCGGCCTACCAAAATCCACCTGACCCTCTCCCCGGTCTGCCGAAAAGCACGCTATCTCTGGCCAACAAAAATATATTGACTCCTCTCTCCGGTCTGTTTCTCCACTGCATTAGCACGATCGACGTAAGAGGCTTCTTGGCTCAGACGTCTAGAGGTGCCTCAGTTTTAAAGGCACCATGATCGCAAGGCCTTCTTCCGGCTTTCGAGGCAGCTCCGCTTCTATAATTCGGACCTTTATACCCAAGTACTTCTAACCTGGGGCGTCGCCAACAGGGGGCCTGGAAGCCGGGTCCCGCCAGGATTGCTCCGGCCGGAGTTCGCCCCCCCCCCCTCCTTCCCCAGTTCGCAGGATTTCAGCATTAGCCCTATGGAGCTAGCCCACCAAACCTCTGGCTGCCCCCACTCAAAATTTTGTGGCGACGCCACTGCTGGATTGACAGCAGTGGCCCCTCCGGCTAATGACGGCGCCCTCTGGCCAGTGACAGCGCCCCTTCGACTAGTGACGGCGCCCATATGGCCAGTGATGGCACTCCTCCGGCCAGTGACGTCACTCTTGCGGCCAGTGACGATACCCTTTCGGCCAGTGACGGCGCCCTTTCGGCCAGTGACGGCACCCCTCCGGCTAGTGACCAAGTACCCATTGTCAAACACATGTATTCGATTACTGTCAGCATCACTGTCAGCCACCATGAAAGCCCTACCGATGCTTTCTACTTAGACCTGGTCAAGCGGCGTCTGATGGAAGTGGAAGACAATAAGGACGGAGAGGTGCCTCTCGTCCAAATTATATTGTAGCCACGTCTTTGCGGGGATACCCTTGACTGGGATGACCTGCGTCGGTGGCAGCGGCCTGAGTCAGATGAAGTCAGTGGGCGGGAAGGACCGCGCCGAAGGTTTGTGACACGTAAAGCTTTCGACTTTAAATTCCACCTTTGAGCAAATATTGCGCGATCGGATATGGTCCATGCAAACAGCTCTGCTTAGCGAATGGCGCCAACACCAGAAACACATTCAAACGTAGGGTTTGAACCAAATACAGATATGCGCTCAACTTTAGCTGACAGCACGAGGAATAGGATAGACCGTAAGTCCAGGAGCTTTCCCGTCTCGGCATCAGACTTTTTTTTTAGCGGGAAAGTCATTTAGGGCAGCCCTGCCTCGTCCGGAGTGACATACTCATTCTACCTCAATTGAAGGAATAGCATCACTGAAACTATTGTTCTTCTTGTCTTCCATGAGTGACACTGAGTGGCGTGCGCAGAAATTCACAAAGGGTCGGCTTCAGGGCCAAACCTCGGCCTTTTGTCAGCATGTGGGCCCTTACGTTCGGTCTGAGGGGACTTTGGTTGACATGAGGGGCCCACGGTCAGGTTTAGGGGATCCTCCGTTGCCCCCAAGAGGAACTTGGTCGGCCTGATGGGACCACAGTCGACCTGAACGGTCCTCGGTGGGCTTGAGAGGGCCTCGATCGGCATGAAGGAGAACTTGGTCGGCTTGAGCGGGTCCCCTGTCGGCCCTCGTTCGGCATGAGGGGCCCTTAGATGGTTTAACCCTCGCCTGGGTAGGGAAAAACCACTACGTGTTCGGGTAAAGGGGGGTACGACCCGACCCCCCCCCCCCCCTAGCGTTTCGTTCCTAATTGAGCTAGAGCTTCGAGTCAAAGACGAGCGTATTGCTTGTGACGAGAGGAAGCCGTTGATACCCCATTTTAAGGTCTTCTGTCATTAGGTGACCTCTGAGGTCATCTCAATGACCCAAAAGTCATCAAAATTGTAAATGCGTATAAATTGAATTTTATCGAGCTAGAATCGTGAATGAGCATATCATAATGCTTAATGGGTGCTAAATTCGTAATCAGCGTCACAAAACGTCCTAAAAACTGCCAAATTCCAAAAAGGTCATGTCAGGTCATCTGAGGTCAGTGACCTCGGTTGACATGTGGAAGCACCTGTTACCCCAGTGGAACATATAATTATGTAAAATGGATCCCAAATTTGAAATCAGCGTCACAAAATATCCTATAAGCCGCCAGAAGTCCAAAAAAGTCATCTGAGTACATCGGAGGTCAATGACCTCAGTTGACCTCTGAAAAGGTCAATCGAGGTCACAATCTCAGTGGAAACCACAACTGTCACCTGGAAACACCTGTGCATATGCTCCTGAACAACAAACACTCGAAAACTGCACAAGTTACAAGCATCGATACTGCGGGACGCCAGTTGCGCCTGACATGACCTCGAGAAACAGGTCATAGGTCACGGGTCATGTGGGTTAGAAATTCAAAATATTCAGAATATGTGGGATTTTTTTTCTTCAAAAGTAGGGCACTGAAAGTTGCATCGGAATCGGTTAGAAACTACGTGAGTTATTCCAGAAAAAAACGAGGAGGGGGTGGCATCCCCTACCCGGGCGAGGGTTAAGGCCCCTTCAGATATGTATAGGCCTGAAAGAACCCTTGCCATACCTGGGCGGACCCCAGGCTGGTCTGAGAGGGCGATTGTCGAGGCCTGAGAGGGCCGCACCTCCGGTCGTCACTGGCCGGAGGGGAGCTGTCACTGGCCAGAAGGGTGCCGTCATTGGCTGGAGGGGCGCAATCACTGGGCGGAGGGGCGCCGTTATTTGCCGGTGAGGCGCCGTCACTAGCCGGAGGAGCTCCGTCACTGGCCGGAGAGGCACCGTCACGACACAGAGGGACGCCGTCACTGGCCGAAGGGGTATCGTCACTGGCCACAGGGGTGCCGTCACTGGGCGCAAGAGTGCTGTCACTGGCCGGAGCAGTGCCAGCACTGGCCAGATGGACACCGTCACTAGTCGTGGGGGCGCTGTCACTGGCCAGAGGGGCACCGTCATTAGCCGGAGGGGCGCTGTCACTGGCCAGAGGGGCACCGTCATTAGACGGAGGGGGTCCGTCACTGGCCGGAGGGGCGCCGTCACTGGCCGGAGGGGCGCCGTCATTAGCAGGAGGGGCGCCGACACTAGCCAGAGGGGCGCCGTCACTGGCCAGAGGGGCGTCGTCACTGGCCGGAGCGGCGCCATCACTGGCCGGAGGGGCGCCGTCACTGGCCAGATGGGCGCCGTCATTAGACGGAGGGGGTCCGTCACTGGCCGGAGGGTGCCGTCACTGGCCGGAGGGGCGCCGTCATTAGCAGGAGGGGCGCCGTCACTGGCCAGAGGGGCGCCATCACTGGCCAAAGGGGGCACGTCACTGGCCAGAGGGGCGCCGTCACTGGCCGGAGGGGTGCCGTTATTAGCAGGAGGGGCACCAACACTAGCCAGAGGGGCGCCGTCACTGGCCAGATGGGTGTCGTCACTGGTCAGATGGGCGCCGTCATTAGACGGAGGGGCGCCGTCACTGGCCGGAGGGGCGCCGTCATTAGCAGGCGGGGCGCCGACACTAGCAAGAGGGGCGCCGTCACTGGCCAGAGGAGCGCCGTCACTGGCCGGGGGGAGGGGGCGCCGTCACTGGCCACAGGGGCGCCGTCACCATCCAGAGGGGCGCTGTCACCGGCCAGAGGGGCACCATCATTGGCCAGAGGGGCGCCGTCACTGGCCAGAGGGGGCGCCGTCACTGGCCAAAGGGGCGCCGTCACTGGCCAGAGGGGCGCCGTCACTGGCCAGAGAGGCCTATTTCCGCGCCTTCGGCGCGGAAATACTAGGCCCTTCTGCGCCTTCCGCGCGGAGGGGGCGCCTCTGGCGCGGAGGGAGCGCCTCTGGCGCGGAGGGAGCGCCTCTGGCGCGGTGGGGGCGCTCTGCGCCTTCGGCGCAGGGGGGCGGGGGGCGGGGGGCGGGGGGCGGGGGGCGGGGGCACCGCAACCTTGTATTCGCCCCTGGGACGGAGGCACTTTGAAGTCGATTCTTTCCATGCAACGCCCATAGGCATAATGTTAAAATTCGAAAATGTTACAGGGGACTAATCCCCAGTGAACCCAGTGGTGGTTACGCGCTTGGCACTCAGCACTCAGCACTGCCGTCCGCCGGGCGGTCGTTCACAGAAAACATCCGGGACAAGCCCAGCTAAAGCAGGGCGCTGCGGGCAGGGGATGACGCAACGTCCATCTGAGGCGGAATATGACGACCAGATAAACGAGGCAACAGTGAGTTACTAACCGGTCAGCCATCAGTCGCAGTAGACAGCGCCCGAGATTCTCTTCCGAGACTGCCATCCTGACTTCCCATTCCGACAGGCAAGACGATAGGGAAAATCCCATCTCGCAACTGCGCATAGCGCTGATGCGATGCCAGTGGAAAATAAAATGAAAATACAAACGAAGATGGCGACGGGAGTGAGCAAGAAGGATCACTAATATTATAATCCAGAATTCAAGACGAGATATATTTTCGTCAGAAGTCCTGGCACTAGCTTCGCCACCTGAGTCAGGGGAAGCTCGTCAAGCTGTCAGGGAAGGACATACGGATACATATGAAGATAGCGATCAGGGGCGCAATCACGTCCAAAAAAGTGGTACGGACACATTGGTGTTGGGGAGGGGGGGGGGGGGGGCTATCGCCCAGGGGGCGCCATCGCTCAAGGGAGGCGCCATCGCCAGAAAAAAAAACAATATCACAAATGTGTCATTTTTTAGATGTAGGTAGTTGTATGTATGTACAGTCGGTTCGGTCTCATAATGATCTTCCCTTACCATGTTTCTAAAGCTCATCTAATTTCACTTCTGTGTACATGAAGAACTGATTTAAGGGAACATGTGGTACCTACCTAAGAAGGTACCACATGTTCCCTTACATCGGCACTCCTGGTCACCTGTTCTTAGGGGGCGGCATAAAAAAGGGAAGACAAAACTAGAGTTCCATAATTCTGGTCCCAGTGCTGGGACCAGACCTGGTCAGGGTCGTGATTGAAGCTGTCTCTGGACTTTAGAAGGGGAGGGGAGGGGCAAGCCAGTCATGGTGGGCACCTGGCAGAGCCCCCCCCCCCAAAAAAAAAATAATAATAATAATAATAATAATAATAATCTACCCCTGGATATGAAAAACTATACAGATTTCGGCCACTTTATTTTGTGAGGCCCGTTTTATACTGTATTTTCAACTTTTGCATAGCTGGATTGGACCAGGATCCTCAGTATGGGGGCGGCATTTGCTTCTTGGGACGCCAATTGTCTGGTTTAGATAGCATCTGTTCTGCTCCATGGCAGTTTCTAATGGGCAATAGGCATTTGTCCATTTTAGAGGGTGCCTGTTGTATCCGCATGGCCTGGGGGGACGGGGGGGGGGGCATTTTCTTATTCTCCAGTAAAGCACCTGTTCTACTCCATGGGGGCGGCATTTTCTAATGGGCAATGAGCATTTGTCCATTTTAGAGGGTGCCTGTTGTATCCGCATGGCCTGGGGGGACGGGGACAGGGGGGGGGGGGGATTTGCTTATTCTCCAGTAAAGCAACTGTTCTACTCCGTGGGGCGGCATTTGCTAATGGGCAATAGGCATTTGCACAATTTATAGGGCGCCTTTTTTACCTCGTGGGCCGTGGGGGCGGCATTTGCTTATTGTCCGGTAGGGCGCCTGTTCTGCCCATGGGCGGCATTTGCTTCTAGTGGCGCCTATTCTGTTCCTAAGTCGCCATTTACTTCTAGGAGTGCTAATTGTCCGATTCCCAGGAGTGCCTGTCAGTGGCGTGCGCAGAAATTCACAAAGGACCAGGTCATTGCCTTGAGGCCTGAGAGGTGCCGCCCGATCGACAGGGGCGCCATCAATATTAGCGAAAATTGTGCAGGTGCGCCTCTCCATCCGCACCGTGCGGAAGGAGAGGCGTCCCCTCCCGTCACTAGCCGGAGGGGCGTGGTCACCGACCGGAGGGCGCCGTCACTGGCCGGATGGGCGCCGTCACTGGCCGGAGGGGGCGCCGTCACTAACCGGAGGGGTGCCGTCACTAACCAGAGGGGCGCCGTCACTGGCCGGAGGGGCGCCGTCCCTGACCGGAGGGGGCGCCGTCACTACCCGGAGGGGGCGCCGTCACTAGCCGGAGGGGCGCCGTCACTGACAGGAGGGGGCGCCGTCATTAGCCGGAGGAGCGCAGTCACTGGCCGGAAGGGCACCGTCACTGACCGGAGGGGCGCCGTCACTAGCCGGAGGGGCGCCGTCACTGATCGGAGGGGCGCCAGCTTTGCATGGGCGCCTCGGGTCCAACGAACCAGGTCATGCCCTGAATGACCGTATACATTGTACGCCACTGGTGCCTCATGTCCTGTTGACAGCGCCAATTGCAAAAAAAAAACATCGGTCCGGGGGGGGGGGGGGCGCCTTCGGCGCCCGTCAAAAACGGTACGGACATTCCGTCATGTCCGTATAGGTGGTTGCGCCCCTGATAGCGATGGGAGCGAGCAAGAAGGATAACCGATGCTACAATCCGGAATCGACGTATTATATTTTCGTCAGACGTTCTGACAATAAGTAAAAACTTCAACAACATCGGCGTCGGGGAAAGTTCGTTAATCGTAGTTCCTACAAAAGCTAAGTCGTTCATTATTTGTTCTATATTTTCTGACATGGCCACAATTTTGCTTTCTCATAACTTAAATGGACTATCCCACCTTAACATTATATTTGAGTTGAGATAGACATTTTTATGGCTTGGCATTTCAATTAAGTATGGTAGCAGTTAAAACAACCACAATGATCTAATCAAAAAGATATTCGAGTTTGAATTTGACATCTGTAAACAAATAAGGCCCATGTGTATTTAAATAGGGCCTCTAAACCGACAGCGTCGTCTCTCTTTACCCAACTGGTAATGATAGTCGACTTGTTTTAAGGTCAGCCTTGAAATATTTTCGTCTTTCATTTCTCGATCCCCGGGTGGTTCGCAATCTAGAGGCTAGCACTATCAGCTGGAGTTGATGCAGCAGTTGGCCGCCAGGGACCGCTAGTGAGCCATGGTGTTATGACGTCGCAAGCAAATGGTACCAGTTAAATATTTAACGCTAAATATTTATTTATTTATAAATCAATCAATCAATCAATATTTAGTGGTACCATTTTCTTGCGACGTCATAACACCCTGGCTCACTAGCTGTCCCTGGCGGCCAACTGCTGCAACAACTCCAGCTGATAGTGCTAGTCAATCCAGACACCGGGTGGTTCGCTTTTTCTGCGCAATATATGTCGGCATAAAATTGTGCCATACATTTCGCAGCACAAAGGATTTCCCCGTTATTAAGAACACAAATATGACGTCAACAACCCAACTTCCCGCTTAAAACTAAAAGTTAAATATCTTCCAAGATAAAAAATGTTTCGGAAAAAAGTTCACGAACATGTGCAGCTGACCTCACCTGACATGTAGACATAAAATTTAATGTGATTCGACAACTTTCAAAAAGGTGGGACAGTCACTTTAAAGGGAATGTTTACCTTTGTATTGGTTTTGAACTGAGATAGCCATTATCTTTGGCCGTTATTGAAATGCCGAAAATACTAAGGGCATTTTCCACAAAACTTAGCCGTTTTTAAGCAATTT
>JAXIVJ010011289.1:35000-44090 GCA_036785665.1 Chirona hameri
AGGTGGAGCCGAGACGAGCTATCACGGAGACGGGCAGCTGCGTAATCGTATACAATATACATACAGCAGCCAGTGATGGGGGAGAGCAGCACGCTGCCAGAGACACCGCTGGAGAGCAGACTGCACGCAGACGCCAGGAGCAGCTTCGATGGCGCCGAAGGTGAGAACAACGTGCAATGAGGGTCAATGCGGGAGAGTGATATACATACTGTGATTGGGACTAGTATTTGCTCATTCAAAGCTCGTGGTTTCTCCTCAATGAAAGACCAGACCCTCGAACGTAGTTTAAAAAACTTCAGTAAACCCTCCTCCAAACGCCAACGCATGAACCGTTCAACTAAAGTGACCTTTCAATGGAAATATTTGCATTTAATTGGCACATGATTGGGAATGTCAAAGACAGTAAAACAAATATTGTTCTTAAAATAATATGATTAAAAAATATGCAATACAATTAAAAAAGACAGGGAAAAGTAAAACAGCAGGCAATAAGCAAGTGGGCATTATACAATAATGCCACGTTTAATACTTGTGTCGTGTTTGTGTTCAGCAAAGCCTTCCATGCGCTTCGAAGAACGTTTTAAACCGAGAGGGGAGGGTTCTTTGATGGTGTTCATCCCATCTCAAAACGCTCCGGTTCATTTATGCCCCACTGTGAGACGTCACCTGGCAGAAAATCATTTAATGTTTAGGCGCTAGATTTATATTTTAATGGTAAATATTGTATTGTAAGTTAGTTTTAGGAAGTTGCACAAGATATATTTTAAATCACAAATCGATAAACCATTCGTCATCTTTGAGTGTTTCAAAAATGCGGTTCATTTTCAAATATCCATAAAATACATATTCGTTGCTTCCTGTTCGAAATTGACCTGTGCGTCCTATCCGGACCACCATTAACGCTTCTATCTCTGCGTCTTTCCAGACAGCGAGAGCACAGCCTGTTGGTCGGACATCAGCGCCACCTCGGACCTCTCCGAGTCGGACAGCAGGGTGGACGGACGCTTCAGCAGGCAGCTGGAGCGGCGCAGACGCAAGCGACAGCAGCGACATCTCTGGGCCGCCAGCCTCGACAGAACCGCCGCCGCCGCAGCATACTAGCGCCGCCACGTCAACTGATGGCCGCCCGCACAACTTCAGGTTACACAGCCCACCGATAGAGGTTGACAGTCTTCGGCCTCACCCCGGGATAATGGCTCAAGCGCAGCCTGCTTCGCCCACATTGGAGCAGAATGGTAACCGATCCCAACATCCGGATGAGATTGTGATGCCAAACCTGGGCGATATTGATCATACTGAAGTCTCATCATATCATGTGATATCCTCATGGCCACCGGGCAGCTTATAATTCAGTGGCGAGCTCGCGGTATATGTGAGCAGCGTCGACCGGTAGTTTTGGACTGGCCAAAGCAGTGCAGCTGGTTACAGGAATAGCAGCCGCTCCCCAATCCCGCCCAGGCCACTGCGGGAAGGGCGGCGAGCAGCAGCATAGTGATGACCTAGTCATAGTTATTTACGATAATGTTATGTATTTCGCGCAGTGTGATAAAAACGCGCTTCCGTGGGGGTGTAGGGTGGGGTGGGGGTATTTGTTATTTTTACATTCATTGAGTTTGCAGTCCAAGATTGGGTTCTCTTTATATGATTCTGTGTTGTGTTTAGAGACAGAAGAAACGTTCCCAATATTTCGAACAAATGTGGGAACTTTTGGAAACGAAATGCCAGTGTTTCGTTTGAGCTTGCTTTCTCGTCGTGCCAATGTCACCATATCGCGTCATAAAATAGAGCGAGATGTTCATTTTGACGAGCCAGTTAAAATGTACAAACTCTAGAAGTGGTTAGACGTTTAGTGAGTAATGAGTATGTGCTGATTGTGTATGTGCCATAGGACGCGATGTGGAGTGAGTTGTAATGACTGTCACGATATGACATGTCCAGTGTATGCTCCATGAAGCGACAATACAAAACTGGCCGCAAATGCATAGCATGTGTCCCATCTTCAGCTGGATCAAGGGCGAGCAAACTGGCCGGACGTCTGTATATTCGGGCAAGCATTCTTAGTCCAACGGGAAGGAACGAAAACTTGAAACCAAGACACGAACGTCTGAGCTCCTTAATACGAGAACTAAAGCGAACGGATCGTTATGAGACTTGGTTTCAGTCGTCTTATTTATGCATGACAGGACTCCCCGTCACTTCTAGGATTCTTAAAGTGAAGAGAGAAATAGATCAGATGCGATTCAATGTCGAGCTCTTGCATAAAACTTACGATTACGGGACCGGAGTAAATTTGGCGGGGGATATCTTCACACATTTTGTATTGTCACTTTGATCTACCTGCATGACGTAGCTGGTGCGTAGCATTAGCCAAGTCCATGCTGCGCGTAATGCTTTTGGGTGCCGGGCAAATGGTTACTTATAGGCAAGTAATAAGCAAACTATTTATGAAAGATGGAAACAAGTGCCAGTCCATGGTGTATGATTGTGTGGCACAAAATGTGCATCCCATGGCAAGCTCCTGTTACAAACCAGAACTAGCAATCGATCCGAAAAGAAGACTATGCTTCCCCCTGTTGTGGTGCTAGCACAGTGTCCCATGATTGCGAAATTTGGGTGGAAGACGACACCACATGGATAATATTTATCCACTCCATTTCCCCAGTTTTACTGCGAATTTTCCACTCCCTGAAATAAGATGCAGCTGCAACTGTTGTCTTGGAGTTGGAGCAGAGATGGATCATGGTAGGACTTGATGTAATGATAAGAACAGTCTGTGCAACGGAAACAGGTTGTACACGTATTGTCTTTTGTAACAGCCGATTTTAATGGGTAAGTTTTGTCAAAGGTTAGTGCATCATATGGTCTTCTTTGGGTTGAATTTCCACTCTTAACCCGCGCTTGACCGGGGAGGGGCGGGGGGGGGGGGTGCAAATATCCCCCTCCCCCCGTCGGACTAAGGCACTGGGCGCCTCCTACCGGCAGCCGTCCTTCACGTCGCTCCTCAGTGTTTCTGTGTTTTCATGTGAATTAAAGCGTCAGTGAACCGCAATTTCTGTCTCATTTAAAGAAAAGCTTAATTTGAATAGTGTGAAGTGATCTTGTAGTGTAAACAATGTGTAAGTGCGGTGTCTTATAGTTTTTCACTCGTCCAAAAATATCGAAGAACTACAGCCATGGCCCACGTCGGATCGCGCTGAATTTCTACCGTTTTCCGCAGAACCAATCGCTTTGCCGCCTCGATATCTACCGTCGCTCCACCGTCGGCGCCGACGCTCTGCCAGACCCAGCCGGGTCCGGCCCTGTCCGGCTCCCGTCGAACTCGGCCCCCAGCCATCCATCACCCGCCCGCCGCCCAGAGGCGGGCAGAGGCGGAGTAAGGCGGCACTGCCGGGGGAGAAGAGCCGGTCGAACAGTCCAAGCACGTCAACATCGGGCGAGAAATGCGGACCATCAGCATCGCCAGGACTACGACCGAGCTCTGATCCCCCTGACGGGCCCTGGACTCGCCCCTGGCACAGGGGATAGCCCACCGGCCCAAACCCGGGGCAGGCCGGGCCTGACAGCCGACGGCTGCCAGGGAGGCTCTGGGAGCGGGAGCTCCCATCGTGTAGAGAGCCACCTGTCGGAGCCACCCGACCCTGGGTTATACCATCAAAAGTATGCGTACGACCGGGCACACCTGCTGGCGGTGCGTGACTGGCTGGACGGGGGCGTGGCTCGTGGCGTGACCGAGACTATCAGGCGCAGCCTACCTGCCCACCTGTCCCGCCTGATCCGCCGCCGCCGGCGCCGCGACCAATGGCCGGCCGATCATGAGCCGGCCAGCCCCGTCCCTCGCTGCCTGGACCCAGCACCGAATTTCGGCACAGACCAGCAATGCCGTACCGCGACCCCGCAGCCCCTGGGACGCGACCTGGTGACACCTGCGCGGCTGACACTGAGGCAAACCGCGCGGTGGGAGCTAGATCGGCCCCAGCGGACCGACAGACCCACACTTAACATCGGGCACTCCAATGCTCGATCGCTGGTGCCTAAGATGGATGACGTCAACAGGATGCTGCTGCAGCACGACCTAGATGTGTTGTGTGTCACCGAAACCTGGCTCACGGACCCGACGCAGGACAGGATTCTGGTGTTTCCTGGATACCGAATCGAGAGGAGAGACCGTCCGGCCCCTCCAGCCCGTGGACGCCGGGCAGCTGCTCGTGGCGGTGGAGTGGCTATAATCTACCGTGAAAACCTGACTGCAACTGTGCTACCGATCCCTACCGCCGGTTCATGCGAGACGCTGTGGCTCAGCATTAGTGGCGGAGGACGCCGCTCAGCCACAGTGGGCGTGGTCTACCGAGCCCCGTCGGTTCCGGTGGCCGGCGCGGTCGGTGATCTTCACGATCAGCTGCGAGCAGCACTGGGATACAGGAGGCCGACTTTCTGCCTGGGGGACACAAACATCAACCTGCTGCGTCCGGACGGCCCAGGTGTGCGACAGTACTGCGCGGCGCTGCACGAGCTGGACCTTCTACAGCTGGTGAAGGCGCCGACACACCTAGAGCCGTCCCACAGTCTCATCGACCACATCATCACCAACGTACCCGACCTCGACGCAGCCGTTCTACCGCCGACTGACGCAATAGCTGACCACCTGACCGTGATTGTCCGAGCTCCGTTCCGCCGGCCGAGCCGCCGCCCCGCCCCGTTTACTGCGCGCCCCTGGCGCAAGGTGAATTGGGATGCGGTGTGCCTGGACTTACTGCGTGCCGACTGGAGTACTGTTTACGGTGCGGCGGGCATAGATGAAAAAGTGAGTGAGTTTTTGCGCGTGTGGTGGGATGTGATGGACGTGCATTGCCCGCTGAAGAAGGTTACTCCTCGCCGCCCGCATTGTCCCTGGCTCGAGGACAGCTCAGAGCTCCAGGACCTGTTACATGAGAGAGACGAGGCGTACCGGGCGTGGCGGCGTTCCGACACGGACTCTGACAGGAGCGGATATCGGCGACTCCGGAACCGAGTGAAGGTCTGCTTGGCCAAATGTAAGCGTGCTTATCTATGTGACCGCATGCTATCGGACCGCCGCGGTTTCTGGCGCAACATGCGTGACTTTGCTCTGCGCCCGGCCAAGGGTGGGGGAGGTGTCACCGAGCACCTGTCACCGGCACAGGCAGACGAATTCAACCGGCATTTTGCGACCGTCGGTCCTCGCATCGCCGCTGGACTAGCAGCCGGTGGCCCTCCTCCCCTCCCGCCGAGACCCCCTTTCGTCACCACAACAAGCATGCGTCTGGGGCCGGTAACTCTACCAGAGCTGTCATCAGCACTCCGTCAACTGTCCTCCTCAAGGGCAGTGGGACATGACGGTGTCCCTCTCCATGCTGTCCGTCAGTGTTTCCCTGTGCTCGGTCCTCACCTGCTACATCTAATTAATGTCTCAATCAGCTCGTGTGTCTTCCCGTCGGCCTGGAAACTTGCATCTGTCGTGCCACTGCATAAATCTGGCTCCCGTGATAATGCAGCTAATTTTAGACCGATTTCGATTCTGCCAGTCTTGTCTAAGGTGTGCGAAAAAGTAGTTTGCACTCAGCTGACGTCTTATCTTGTCTCATCTCATCTTTTATCGCCTTCACAATATGCTTACCGACAATGTCATTCCACGGAAGACGCCCTGATCGACGCTGTCGAATGGATGACGCGCCGCATTGACAGAGGGCATGTTGTTGCCGTCACTTCCATCGACCTAAGTCGCGCTTTCGACAGTGTTGACCATGGCGTCCTCCTAACGAAGCTGAACTGGTACGGTATCGATCCAGTGTGGTTCGGGAGCTATCTTGGTGGCCGGCGGCAGGTGGTGAGAGGTGGTTCCTTGTCCCTCCCACTGTCCCACGGAGTCCCGCAGGGCTCGTTAGTTGGCCCTATCCTCTTCAGTGTCTTCACGAACGACCTACCTTCCTATCTCCCCCACGGTCGCCTTATTTCTTATGCCGATGATACCCAACTCTTTGACTCTGCGCATCCTGATGACATTACTTCACTTAAAACCCGGCAGGAGGAGACCATTCTCACAGTTCAATCCTACTTCACTTTAAATTCACTGAAAATGAACCCGACCAAGACTAGTTTGCTCCTTGTCGGCACAGCCCAGAACCTTAAGAAAACCGCATCCTTCCAACTTAACATATCTGGTCATGTACTAACACCATCCCCGTCCGTGAAGATGCTGGGAGTGACGGTCGATTCAAACCTATCCTGGGAAATACACATCTCCAACGTAGTCAAAAAGTGCAATTCCATCCTCTTCTGTTTGTATAAAATTCGCCACCATCTCACACCCGATGTCCGTCAACTTCTTATCCAATGTCACGTCTTCCCACATATCCTTTATTGCCTCTCAGTCTGGGGTGGAGCTGCTCAGTGTAATTTGCACAAGGTGCAGAAGGTGATTAATTTCGGGGCCAGGATTGTCTCCGGAGCGCGTGCTTGTGACCATATTTCACCGACCGTAAAGGCCCTGGGCTGGCGCAGCGTGGGTGACCTTATCACCCACCGAGACAGCATTGCTGTATACAGGGCACTGAGCGATCCGCGCGCTCCGGAGACAATCCGCACGCTTTTCACAAGGAGAGCCGCTGTATCGCAGTTCACAACCCGGGCGACGTTGGCGGGCATGTTGGAGCCGCCAGCTTTACGCTTGTCGATGTCGCGCCGGGTATTTTCTTTTCGAGCGGCCTCATCCTGGAATCGCCTGCCACCTGCCACCACTGGTTCCCGGACAAAATTCGAGTTTTTACGCCTTTTAGATCGATGTGTTTTTAAGTGATTGGAATGGATATGTTTCTGGCTTTTACTACGTGTATTTTATTTGTGCCGTGTCTTACTGTGTCTGTTTAGTACCACCGTTTTACCACTGTATCATGTCAAGGATCAAACATTAACCCACCGTGTGGAATGATCTACCAATAAACTAAACTGAAACTGAACTGAATATTCGCGCTACCTTAAAACCCGTTCAAGATATCAACCTGAGACTTTCAGTACCTTCTTCCACATCAATTCTACGTCGGCTCAGAAAATTCAAGCTATTTCGTCGATTTTCTAAAAGATATACACCATTTTGTGAGTCACTTTACGAGAAATTAGCGATAAAATCACCCAAACATTAGGCAGCTGTAAAATGGTGACATTTTAAGATAAACTAAAACAACAATAATGAAAAGATAGGAAATTGAACTTTCTATCAAACTGCTGTCTCGTAATTTTGAAATCTTTGGTTTTTGTCCCATTTTTTTTTTTTGGGGGGGGGGCTCCAAATATTAAAAAAAAAAACGAAATATATGTGAAAGAATGGTGTTCCAGCAATATACAAAACAAATTTAAAATGAATATCACCTTTTTGACTGCATTTGGCTCCCTAAGTATGAGTATTGAGTAACTCACGACGTCATTGAAATTGCGTTTTTGTTTGCTTTTATTGACCAGATAAAGACAAATAAATGCTATCACTGTATTTCTGAGACAAAACTGGTCTAGAAACATGCCTTTTGTATTTATATTTATCTATTTCAAAATTTGACCATATGTGACCTGATCTTGACCTAAGCTTGACACAACTTCACTTAAATGAGGTCAGATGATAAAATGACCACCACTATTGAATGCTACGTGTGAAATAGCCCATAATGCATGTATTGCATGACTTTCGGCAATTGTCTGCGTATAGTGACCTTTTGTGACCTGACCTTGACCTTTGCCAACAATCTAATTTTAGGTCATTCAGGATGTGTATTATACCTTTGGGAGGACTTTGGGTGATCATGGTCGCAATCAAAGGCTATGGTCGCAATCAAAGGCTTTGGATGGAAAGTATGGTCCATAAACTCAAATGCCTCCATTTTTACCCGACCTTGACCTGATGTGACCTCAATTTGATTTTTTTATCGTAAGATTTAGATGCGTATCATTGAGAGCTTTCGAATGCCGCATTGCGTGTATCTCTGCGAGCATTGGTTCCGGAGATAACGAGGGGGCAATATTTGCCCCCTCTCCCCTCCGGTCAATGCTGAGACCCCGCTGAGACCCCGGTTAAAGGGAATAGTTCACCTTTAACATTATTTTTTACTGAGAATGCAGATTTGTAGAGCAGATCGAAAAACGGGTTGTGGTGAAAGAATTACCTCGCTACCAGGGTTGTGCTCCGACTCGGATTTTGTTTTAGACTGACTCGACTCTGACTCATTTTCGAAGGAACTGACTCGACTCTGACTCAAGTGGGGGAATTTCTGTTTTGAGTCGACTCAACTTTGACTCATTTGCTGTTACCCCTGACTCAATTTTGACTTCAAGCGGGGAGACAATTTTTTTAGTCGACTCAACTTTGACTCATTTGCTTTTACCCCTGGGCCCTGACTCAACTCTGACTCATGTGAAAGTTTCTTGAGTCGACTCATTTTTGACCCATGTTCAACGGACTTCACGACTTTGATTCAAATGTATTTGACTTGCAAAAAGTAATTGGAATGGTATAAACAATACTTTTATTTTGATTTACACTTGATCAACAAGGCACATGAATATTACATTATCATAAATAGCTACTGCATCCAGCTGCATTGTAAGATATTTTCAAATATATAAGTTCCTAATAGCAATAATGATAATAATAATAATAATAATAACAATAATAATAAATACAACAATAATAATAATAATAATAATAATAATGTTAATAATAATAATAATAATAATAATGTTAATAATAATAACAAAAATAATAATAAGTTAATTATATCTGTTGTTGAATTAACGTTCTTAAACTACCTCAAGTCAATTTGTGATGCAAACTTCTTGATTTCAGACATAATGGCGTATATGGTTCGTATAAACATTCCAGAAAAAATGGTATTTACCTATATGTGTTTGTAGGGGTCATGGGATGTTTTAGTTCAAGTTAGATCGGTTGTTAGTGACAGGGGTTCAAACTGAAATGTATTCCCTGGGTACGTGCGTAAGTATGCTGACATATCATCAGTTGTCTTTAATGATTGGTATCTTGTAATTGGTCATTATTTTGATGTTATCTGATGCAGTGTAAATTATTCT
>JAXIVJ010011290.1:0-44085 GCA_036785665.1 Chirona hameri
ATAGGTTATATATATATATATATATATATATATATATATATATATATATTTATATATATATTATATATATATATATATATATATATATATATATATATATATATTATATATATATATATATATTATATATATATATATATATATATATATATATATATATATATATATATATATATATATATATATTATATATATATATATATATATATATATATATATATATATATATATATATATATATATATATATATATATATATATATATATATATATATATATATATATATATATATATATATATATATATACATATATATATATATATATATATATATATATATATATATATATATATATATATATATATATATAATATATATATATATATATTATATATATATATATATATATATATATATATATATATATATATATATATATATATATATATATATATTATATATATATATATATATATATATATATATATATATATATATATTATATATATATATATATATATATATATATATATATATATATATATATATATATATATATATATATATATATATATATATATATATATATATATATATATATATATAATATATATATATATATATATATATATATATATATATATATATATATATATATATATATATATATATATATATTATATATATATATATTATATATATATATATATATATATATATATATATATATATATATATATATATATATATATATATATAATATATATATATATATATATATATATATATATATATATATATATATATATATATATATATATATATATATATATATATATATATATATATATATATATATATATATATATATATATATATATATATATATATATTATATATATACTATATATATATATATATATATATATATATATATATATATATATATATATATATATATATATATATATATTATATATATATATATATATATATATATATATATATATATATATATATATATATATATATATATATATATATATATATATATATATATATATATATCACCCACTCCACATCATGCCTTTTCGCTTCGCAGATCCCAGATGAGTCCCGAACAGGTCGGAAGGGCGTTGATAAGGTTGGAGGAGCCCCTAGACGATCTGAAGGGACCCTGGGCCTTTCAACAGTAAGAATGCAGTTGTCCGGGGAATAAAACTCAAAATTTTCGCGCCGCTCCGCGGCGCAATTTGACTTCAAATTAAATTCTATGCGGGTAAGACAAAAAAAATCGTCCCGTTTCTCGGCGCATTTGTGTGTTATGTTGCTACTTTCCTATATCATTTGGCAACATAGTTCACTTTATCACTTTTTTAGCACACTTTTAAACGCACAATTTTTTAGAGGTTTGCACCATACACAATGCGACGCATTGATGAGAATGCATATCCAGGGCATAAAACTCCAAATTTTCGCGCCGTTCCGCGGCGCAATTTATTTAAGAGTCGAAGCAGCGTTGTATTACGGTAGAGACATGGCGGTCCCAGCATAACGAGCGGTCAAAGGTTAGACCTCGTTTTTTTAACTTCTGAAATGGGGATTAAGTCCTGATCGCGGAACTTCACTTTGAAGTCATGTACAGTGCGAAGATTTTGAGAGCTGTACAGAAGCATCAGTTGAGTCTTGGCAGCATTTACTTTTAGTCCATTTGCTTGAAACCAGTAATCGAGAGACGCAAAGGCCATGCGAGTGACGACCTTGTGAATATCAGATTGTTTGCCGCTGATCAAAATTTGGGTGTCGTCAGCATATTGGACAACCACTGCGTCCTCGCCAAACAGACTGAGATCGTTTTCGAAGACGCAGTAGAGGAGAGGGCCTAGAGATGAGCCTTGAAACACACCGATGCTGTTGGGCAGCGGTTGGGAAGTTTTTACTCCACCCAGACCGCCAGTGAGGCTGACACTGGGTGTGGTTACGCAAATAGGCAGAGAACCAAGACGTGTCAATTCCGTGAAGTGATAATTTTGACAGGAGTTTTGAATGATCTATCACATCGAAACATTTGCTCAAATCCAGCAGGCATAGAAGGGAAACTTCGCCGTGGTCAAAGGCAGATAGGATTTGGTCGGAAATTGAGGTCAGCGCGGTTTCAGTCGAGTGACGATGCTGGAAACCGTGCTGACTGGAAGAGAGGAGGTGGCTATCTGCTAGGTATTTGTAAAGCTGCTGGTGTACAGCGCGCTCTACGATTTTGGCTATGACTGGAACAATGGCTATACGGAAGTTGGATGGGTCAGAAAGATTGCCGGATTTGTGAATAGGATGGACCAGGGAATGTTTACAGGATTCAGGAACGTCGGACTGGGTTAAGCTGGAGTTGACCAAATGCAGGAGCACCCACCCAACGGAGTCAAAGCAGGCACGAATCATTCGTATGCTGACGCCGTCGTCACCGCAGGCCGGCGAGGCACTCATCCCAAACACAACGGCCCGCAGCTCCGCCAGTGACAACGGCATCAGCACAAGAGAACAGGCACCGACACGCGGCAGACGACAGGCTATGTCCGGCGTAGGCCCTAAGTGCTTCACCTCCTCAGCCACACGCGGACCACGCCGACAAAATAACGATTTAGGTCGTCCGGTGCGACGTCTGGCAGCTTACGGGCGGCTCGTTTGCTGCCGACGACAGGTCTAATCAGTCGCCACATCGACTCCCGTCTACCCTCACGGATGCGCCGCTTCACATCCTGGCGAGTATCATGCCCAATCGCAGAACGCACGGCTCGGTTTGCATCACGGTACTGGGTTGACCCGTGACCAAACGGCAAACGCTGCTAGCGCCCCTCGGTGGCGAGACATCAATACTTCAGTTGAGACAGACACCGCGGGGGCTCGGGTTCCTGATTTTAACAGTCCTGAGAGGGGCATGAGAGTCGATAATCGGCAGAAATATGGCGACAAAGTGGTTCCACTCAAGCGTGACGGTGGCTGAACTAAACACAGCGCTCCAGTCGGCTAGCGCGAGATCAAGGTTCATGGAATACGTGTCAACACGGTCAAGACAACGAGAACGAACGCTTCGTTGTCTTCGTGGCTTGAAGCGTGACATAGTGACGGAGACACGAATAAACTTATGTGGGCTAAAATGACAAAACTTTGTGCGACAGACTTTAACGATGTCACGACAGTTTGTGATAACAACATCAAGCATGGAACCAGTCGAGTAGGTAGGTGACGAGACACACAGATAAAGAATGGTCGGACATAACATTACAAAGCGTACGCTTGGCCGGGTCAGTCAGGTTTGAGCAGACAGCAGTTAAGATCACCACATATACAAATATTCGACCCCGGGTATGTTGCAGAAATATAATGGAGCTGGTTTTCTAGATCAGAAAATCGGTAGGCAGGTCAGCCACGCCACGTCTCGGTGGTCGGTACACGGTACAAATAATAAACTGTCGTCGGTTGTCGGGTTTAAAGGAATAAGTTCACCTTCAACATGGGGTTTTGAACTGAAATAGCAGTTTTGTAGGTCGTGTCGTGTTGAAAAATCCCTATCTGCAAGTTTTCTAGGCTGAAAAGACTCGAACCGAAGATATTGGACTTTTTGGCAAAGGAATGCGGCGCATATATGATATACCATACCGTCTGAAAGAGCCAGCTCCGTATGGAGCATGCACAGACCAATAACGCACAATATAACATTAACAATTTACGACATTCTGTCCTGAATTGGCGCGATTTAGGACTATTTTTGAAAAGAGAAAAAAATTGTATTAAAACAATCTAATCAAATCGTGTTCTGATAAATTTTCCGAATGTGAACTATTTTCTTTAAGTAAAGTCCACAGGGTCTACAACTTGCTGTTGGAGTGAGCGGCAGCCGCGGCGACGCGGATTGGAGAGGCAGTGATGCCGTCCCGGGCCGCTAGCGCCACCCCTCCGTACCCTCGGTTGTCGGGGCGGTCGGCCCGGTACAGCTGGTACCCGGGCAGCGTCGTATCCTCCGTTGTCGGGGCGGTCGGACCGGTACAGCTGGTACCCGGGCAGCGTCAGCAGGCGACTCGGGAGTTGACGGCTTCAACCACGTTTCGCTGAGGCTGATCAGGTCAAAGTTGCCGCGGTGAAGCTGGTCGGCAAGCTCAAGGAGCTTGGGCTTAAGCTTCGGGATACCTCCGCCGTAGAGCCTCTCCGAGGCTTCCTCGGGAGCCTCAGAGGCTCCCCCCCCCCGACCGTCAACCTCGGGAGGCGGGACTTCGTCGGACGCGACCTCAGCTTCGGGATACCTCTGCCGCAGTGAGCATCTCCGAGGCTTCCTCTGGAGCCTCGGAGTCTTCCCCGAGTCCACCTCGGGAGGCGGGACTTGGTCGGATGCGACCTCAGCTTAGGGATACCTCCGCCGCAGTGAGCCTCTCAGAGGCATGGACATTTGACTGTGTCCAGCAGCAGCAACAACCGCAGTAGAAGCGTGCCCGCAAAGGCGCAAACCCTAACTGCTCGAAATATGCAAAACCGCTCTGACTGATCCAGGAAGCTTAATAATCTGCCGTGCAACGCAAATAAAACGCAAGTGCATTTTAGCAACTTCTCAGGAGAGTGATTTTTCTATTTTCGGCCATAACATTGCAGCGGTTGGTGGTACAGACATAAATGCTATGTCACCGTAATCGTCACGTTGAAATAAATTTCTCCATATACTTGTTTATCCACTTTAAGAAATACTTTCCAAAAAAATCCACAAAAGTTTTTCTTTCATTGACTTTGGGATCGGAATTCGTGAATGTCACAACGAAAATAAAACGCAAGTGCATGAGCCACGCGTAAAAGGAACGCAAGTCCATCGCAACATGCGACAAAGAAACGCAAGTGCAGACTTGCGTTTTATTTGTGTGGCAAGAAGGCCGTTTCAGAGCCGTGACGGCAAACCCAAGTGCACACAGTGATTAAAATGCAAAGCGCAAAGCTGTTTTGCATCAAGATGCAAAGCGGGCCAATGAAGACGTGCTGGATTTTGCCAACGTCATGCTGAGTGCGTATTGTGTCTCATGTATTGTACGGAGTTACATTTAGCTACCTTTTCCTAGTATTCAAAACTGCGGTACTGGCTGTCTGTCAATATTTCTTAAAGGTATAATGACATATGGTATCTGGAGCCAATAACATACCGTATTTATATACATTTAGGTTTGAGTGGCAAACGGTAAAGCATCAATTTTGCACAGCGGACAGGTCATAGCTGCCCAAACAAAACACAACACATCATCATCGTCGTCGAGCATAGTCTATCTCTGCTCTGATCGGGAGGCAGGAGAGCTGAACGCGCCGCTCAGGAGCCGTCCCCTGGTCCAGAGGCCAGCTGGGAGGAGTTCGCCGGTAGGCTGTCCACAGGGCGCGGAGCGGCGGCTGCTCTGCCGCGACAATGGGGCCGTCCGCTGAACAGGGAATGCCGTTGCTGCGCCTCGAACCGCCGGGGACGCGGAGACTGGAGTTTTGCTGGCTGGCGATCCACCGCTGCCGTCGACACTCCGGCGCGAGTAGTAGGATATAGGCCGACCCCCAGAAAAGCCTCCAGCGCCGCGGCCGCGCCGGGAGCGTCCGCCGCCGCCGCCGTTGGCCGGCTGTGGTGTCGGGTAAAGCTGCGGTCTGGGCGGGGACGGCGGTGGGGACTCGTGAGGGGCGGCCACCGACGGCGGCTCCTCTGACAGACGGGCAGACGCCAGCTCCGCCGCACTCAGCTCCTATAGAGATTTCGAGTTTCTGGCGGCGTAGCAAAGCATGTAGGCTGTTGCATCTTGGACCCTGGCGGCGGTGCACTCCTGGACATTAATATCGTCAGTGAGGAGGCAGCTGGCGGCCGGCTGGTTGAGACAGTAGGTAGTGTAGTGGCCGCTGTGCTGACTGCCATTGTGCCCCACCATCCCGTACAGGTCGCATGCGCCTTCCGTGAGCATGCTCCTTTGTCCCGTCTGGTGGAAAGCATTGCCCGTGGTTTGCCCTCGCTCGGTCTGTGGCAGCGGTGGCGAGGACTACAGCGGCGTTACCGCGTACGATTGCGATCGAGAGGCGTTGCAATACCAATTCAGTCTCCCTGCGCTCGCCGGTGCGGGCAGTTATAAGCTGGCCCAGCTCACGGACGAAATTGGAGGTGGCAGGGCCGAGCACTCCGGAGGTCTCAATCGCGATCGGCACGAACTTATAGCGTGAGCTAAGCTCCGAGTAGTGGCGCCGTTTTCTGGCTTCTGCAGCGCGAGCGGCGGTACCGGGCTCGAGGGCGGACTGGATCAGCACGGTGTCGGCAAAAGTGTCTGTGCAGGTGGCGCCCCAGGTCACACACATGCCTCCATTGTACGGAAACAGCGTTAGACCATCTGGCCGCTTCCCGTCTCCCCGATCGAGGCCGACTGGATCCAGGATAGGATTGCGGGGATGCCTGCACTTGCCAGACCACGCCTCACCACAACATTCAGGTGAGCGTGACGTGGGAGGCGGCCAGCGCTCTTCACGCAGGAGACCCATGGTGGCCAAGCTTATCTACTTGGCGTCCACAAAGACGGCATCAGTGTTGTTCGCAGACAGCGACTCCGAGGCGGAGTGCCACTGCTACCCGCACAAACTCCTCGTCCAGATGCAGGCCGAGGCTCGGCAAGGGGACAGCCTGCAGCCAGGCGACGGTGTGTGGCTGACTGGCGGCGACCAGGAGTGCCCGATGCGGCTGGTTAGCAGAGTCAACCATCCGATCGCGGACCGCAGTGGCTGACGGGTGTCCCAGGCCCGCTGGCTGCTGGCAGATGAGGAGGATGGCAACTCTTCAATCCCTGTCACCTCTGCAAACTGGTGAATTGCTGTTTGCAGGGTGGGGCACGCCGCTGGCTGGGAGCAGCCCCGGGGAGATGCTGCGGACGAGAGGAAGAGCAGCGTGCAGGGATGCTATGTAGGATGGTAGTACTAGGTCCTCAACTGAGCGCACTCCCGAGGCCTCGGTCTGATTGGCAGCTTCGCCTGCTCCCACGGACGTCCAATGATGTTGACGTTGGATATCCACTGTTTCACGTACCAGCTCGTCTATACCTTTGAGTGTATGCGATACCTGGTACAGGGGCGCTGACCAGAGCAGGTATACGAGACGAGGCGCTGACACATTTGGACGAGGAAGAAGATAGCAGTGTGGCGGTCCAGGTGTTTGAGGCGGGTGCAGAGAGGTCTGATGATATCGGTGGCGCCATCGACAGCTGCAGCGACGCTGACGTCGCGCAGCGGTGAGCCTAGTAGTGTGATGCTGTTCAGCGGAGCTCCCACGATCTCCGGCAAGGCATTGCGAATGTCGTCTATTGCTGCGTCATGAGCTGCCGGAGGTGCTTGTCTAGGAGGGTGACCTCGCACTTAGCGGGGTTCAGCTGAAGGCCGAGCTCCGGGAGAGCCTTGGAGAGCGAACGAAGGTCGGATTGGACTATGTCCGCCGGGCCGGCGAACGTGGCGTCATCAAGGTACCACACGTTGAGTGGCGACCGTATGGCCCGGGCGCAGGGGTCGACAGCGAGGGCAAAGGCAGCAGGTCCGAGGGGATCACCCTTCTGGACGCCGCTGGAGGAAGACAACGTCTGGTCGCCAATATGTAGGGGTGTCGGGAGGTGGTAGGCTTGGCGTGCCATCGGGTAAACCTCTGGGCAGCGCTCGTATATCCTGGCTAAGATGACGTCACGGCGGATGGAATTTCGCACGTCAACCTTGACCAGGACTCGCGGGGTGCTATGGCTGGTGGCGTCGGCGTCGATGTATTCGCGCACTGCGTGTACTGCGGCTTCGCAGCCCAGCGGTGTGCCGACTCCGAGCTGGGTGGGGCGCAGCTCCGGACCAAGAGTGGTTGCGATGTGTCTCGCTCCGATGTGTCCCGGCAGACGGCGGTACACGCTTACCACAGCTAGCGGACGCAGGTCACCGTCTTTCTTCCTCAATGCGCAGAGTGACGCTCCGAACAGAGAGTCGCGTCCGCACTCCGGTACGAGGCCGCTCAGTACCTGGTTAGTTACTAGTTAGTGCTGCTATCGAGGTGAGAAGACGGCGGCCAGACTCGGCGGCCTCTCGGGAGAGCAACTGGCGCAGGTGTAGCGGTCGAATTCCATCGAGACCAGCAGACGAACCTGGTGGCATTGTAGAAATGGCACCATGCACTTGCTCTTCCGTGACAGTCAGTGGGGGAGGGTCGGAGGCCGCGGGAGGCGGCAGTAGACTCTGGTCGGGTGGTGCAGGTGGGTGCTTCTGACGTAGGGCGGTGATGACGTCATCGGCGGGGTCAGCGAAGGTATCACTGGAGGTTAGAAGGTGGAGACCGGCGCGAATATCTCCGGCGGCACACTTCGCTTGAATCCGGCGTGCGAGTGATTCGGGGGTAGCCGTACGTGGAGCGGGGGCGCTCCTCTGTATCGTTACCGGAGGAGGAGGAGGCGCGGAGTCCAACCCGGCGACATGACGTACATGTGTGAGGCCATGGTCAGACGTCGTTCGCCGCTTTTGAGGGAATCTGGTGCGCGTAGTATAACAAAAGCGAACGAAAGGAACGTCCACCACGATGATGAGGTGGGGCTGCTCATAGCTTCGTTCATCAATGCTGAAAGTGAGTCAGCGACCATAGGCCGCGCCGTCTTGGGAATCCGGGCAATGACCTTGGTGCTGGCTGGTTGTCTTCAATCTTCCGTTCACTAGTCTAAAGTTGAATAAGGTACAATAATAACCCCAGGTTCCCTTATCGGACAACCTCATTTAGCACCTCAAAACTCGGAGCTGGCGGAAGACCTGTCGACTCAAACTAATCCCAAAGTGAAAAACCGACGCCTTTCCGAACATACCAATGCTAACAAACGACAAGTAGCAAGCAAGTGATATTTGACTACCAAAATTCAACGGAAAAAGAACGCAAGTGCGCACTTGCGTTTTTTATCAGTATATTTGACTACCAAAAGTCAACGGAAAAAGAACGCAAGTGCGCACTTGCGTTTTTATCTGTTGAATCTGACGAGTGAAAGAACATGCGTTTATTCGTTGCATCTCTTGGATCTTGCGTTTTATTTCCGTACCAAACTGGGCAAGCCTCTTACTCGCGCTTATTTAAAAACAAGAAAATCGAAAATTCTGGGCGAATCATGCTAGTTGTCAAAAAAATATTTGGTGGGATGACGTGGATCGTTGTTACGGACATATCGGTGTAAAAACCTCAAAATGGCCAAAAATGCACTTGCGTTTTATTTGCGTTGCACGGCAGTTATACCAAAAATGTATTTATCATGAATGTATATACCCACATTTATCAAAAAAATGACAGTCAGACAGACAGACAGTGACAGTCTTGACATCTTTATCTACATCACCGTTCTCATAACAAGCCTCTTGCTCTCATAGCATCTAGGTATACCTATGTGGGGCGCGTGAGTGCAAGCTGTATGTGCGGCGCCCTCGCTACGCCTCCTGCTGGGCGCGCCTCTGCGGGCGGCCGGGTCTGCCTCCAGCTGGGCGCGCCCCTGCGACTGGCGGCGCTCGGGCCGGGGGAGGCGGGTAATTGTGACCTGGCGCTGGAGCTGAGCGGACATACAGGTACCGAATGTACGGACGCAAAGCAGCGCTGCCTCTGTACAACACCTATACAAACGGAGATACACACACACACACTTCGCACATATCTGTATCCCATACAGACAAAACAAACGTCTGTTCCAAATTCGTACCAAAATATTCGATACAAACAAAAAAAGAAATAACTTCTAATTTCTACCAAAAATTAACACCCACTGAACCAGAGCAATGATGCGTGTTCCACGACTGTTCGAACGACGACGGAACGACGTTCGCAGCACACAGAACTTCAATGCATATCGATATTACTGTCACAATGGAGTGTGTCGGCGGCGGAACGGAGAAGCTCATGGCCGGCCGGCTCAGCCGCTAATAACTAGTTACGGACCTGACCCCACCTCCCGTGACGTCAGCGGCACTGGAGACCTCCGCACGGAGAGTCCGTCACAGCCGACACACTGGCCGCGGCGCGGCTGCCCTCTGCCGGGGACGGGGCCGTGCCTTTTATCAGTGCCCGCTTCGCAGCCCCGACCGCCCCACTCTCGTCCGGCTCCCAGTCCCGTCCTCACCGCCCCACACCGCCCCACCGCCTCTCACCGTCTTACACCGCCCATCCGCCTCACACCGCCCCACCGCGCCCCACCGCCGTCGGTGCACAGTTCACTTTTTGACCAGCATGCGTCCCATGGGGTCGGGTCGCGGGTGGGCGGTGTCTGAGAACCACGGCTTGTCCCCTTCTCCGTAGGGCACCAGCGGTACAGAATAGGGCAGACTGATACAACCCGACGCGGCCGTGTCGCCCGTCATCACCGTCAGACTCTCGCAGTCCTGCAAACAGACAGCACAGCAGAATGAGTCACCCCTGCAAACACAGGCATCACGGGCCACACGCGGCCGTGTCGCCCGTCACCACCGTCAGACTCTCGCAGTCCTGCAAACAGACAGCACAGCAAAATCAGTCACCCCTGCAAACACAGGCATCGCGGGCGACACGCGGCCGTGTCGCCCGTCACCACCGTCAGACTCTCGCAGTCCTGCAAACAGAGCACAGCAGAATCAGTCACCCCTGCAAACACAGGCATCGCGGACGACACGCGGCCGTGTCGCCCGTCACCACCGTCAGACTCTCGCAGTCCTGCAAACAGATCACAGCAGAATCAGTCACCCCTGCAAACACAGGCATCGCGGACGACACGCGGCCGTGTCGCCCGTCACCACCGTCAGACTCTCGCAGTCCTGAAAACAGAGCACAGCAGAATCAGTCACCCCTGCAAACACAGGCATCGCGGACGACACGCGGCCGTGTCGCCCGTCACCACCGTCAGACTCTCGCAGTCCTGCAAACAGACAGCACAGCAGAATCAGTCACCCCTGCAAACACAGGCATCGCGGGCGAAAGACGCCCTCGTCACCACTATCGTATTGACTCCGGGCCTAGAATTTATGCAAAATGGGTGGAACATTTTGCATTTCGTTCAGATATTCCATAGATAAGACTTAGCATGACACAACACTTATATTTATTTCATAGTCCACTATGAAGTGGATACCATTAAGCAGACTGCATGGCCATTGGCTAACTCAGCATGGCCCACATATTTCTCGTATCAGGTATAACACTTGCAATGCGGAGAATAGCATACCACATTCCTACAGTTTATCCCGGCCGCATCTCTCTACAATACCACCACGGCACGTACCAGCAGTTTGGGAACGTACAACACGCCGGCCTCGTACGAGCGGATGAACAGCTGTTGACCCTGTTTCTCTGTGGCGCCCCAGGCCGCTTTGGACAGGTTGGCCGAGGTGAGCATGAACCAGGCCAGCCGCTGCCTGTCCCCGGACAGCTGCGTGTACGTCTTGATGTGTGGCATGGCGCCCGAGCGGCCCCTGGACTCACTCCGCCACCGACTGCCGGAAACGGCAGCACACCAGCGTCACACGTTTACAATGACGAAAATGTGCATTTTCAAGTCCTTCATTGTACAGCTCCGATCTCAAATATAACAGTAGCTACTCGCGGCAACACCTATGATGTAAATCGTCGTTACCGGAGTTCAACAAAATACGCAAGGACATCAGCAGTTAAGTAAACACAGGCATCACACACATTCCACCCTCCGCCTCCCAGTGAGCCTGGTCTGAGCGGCGTCTCCACTCACTGGAGGTACTCCTGCAGCCAGAGCTGCTTCACGTGCGTCTTGTGGTGGTAGGGCAGACACGTGCCGCCGTCGTAGCCCTCGACGCTGGTGCGCACGTTCTCCTCGGTGGGGTAGAGGACGGCGGCGCGCGCGCTGCTCGTGCCGCCCGTCAGGCTCTCCCGGAACTCGCCCAGCAGCCACTGCTCCGGCACGTTACCCAGCCGGCCTGGACGGAAGAATGGCGGCGATGGTCAGACGTACAGGACACTGCGCGGACGCACAGCGCACGCACGATCGACATTCAACCACCTGGCAAACACCAAACATCCCACAGCACGACGACGGACCCCCCCCCCGCTCCTCCCAAGCCGCCGCTACCCGCTAGACGACAGCAGCACCGAGTCCTACCGATGGAGGAGGACTGGATGACCAGGTCCCAGCTTCTACGGACCGCGTGCGTCTGCAGCAGGCGGCGCACCCTGAAGTGGCCCCAGCGCGCCATCTCCGCGCCCTGGAACCGGCCCGGCACGGAGCCCACGAAGAACACGCTGGCAATGGAGAGCAGTGTGGGGTCAGCTCAGGGCAGACGACACGCCGGACCGAACCTGCTGCTTCACAGTTACCGCACACTGAACTAACACGGAATATGGTTTTAAGTAACATCTCTTGAGAAACTACTCTGAGAAAAATAGTTTTGTGATGTTGATAAACTTAAAGGGAATGTTTCACCTTTGTATTGGTTTTGAACTGAGATAGCCATTATTTTTGGCCGTTATTGAAATGTCGAAAATACTAAGGTTATTTTCCCCAAAACTTAGCCGTTTTTAAGTAATTTAATTTCTCATTTGCAAAATGGGGTCTAGGCTAGTACCGCCGCTGATTGGCTGACAGCCACTTTGTCAGCCAATCAGCGGCGGTCAATAATGCGGGCTCAATAATGACGTCATCATCCCAAATTTAAAACTTTAATTTGTATAAAGTTAAGTGACGTTTCGAGAGAAAAAGTATCACCGTCGTTTTCAGCAGCACTTACTTCATATTTTCGACTACAACCAGCGTATATTTGCCAACTTTAAGAAAGGCGAAACATTCCCTTTAAAGGGAAATAATGACCTTTTTATTGTGTTAGCAACAATTTCTTAGGCTACCGTTATAGTTTTAAAATCATTTCATTTAAATTTAAGAATTAAATAAAATTATTCCCAAATTCAAAGTTGTAAGTTTGGAAAAAATACAAAACAAGTACCTTGTGTACTTCATGAAGGTCATTGACAAATTCGTCCTTCCCTACCATTGTTTACATCGAGTGCGGCATTTTTGGAGGCCCTGTGACGTTTCCGATCAAACTGAGCGCTGCTCGGACACACGCTAGTAGCGCTTTCGTTCTTCATGGCAACCAGGCGTCAGCCAATCAAAAGCCAGAAAGGGAATACGCTCTGACTTTTCATTGGCTCACGCCTGGTTGCCATGGAGAACGAAAGCGCTACTAGCGTGCGTTCGAGCAGCGCTCTGATCCGTGAAGCAATCCACGAAGCATCCGTGATGCATGACTGACTTTCAGTATAAGTCATGAATAACAACAACATGCAAACTATACCAACTCGAATAAAATAAGGGCGGAATGAATTGAACCCCAGGCAGGCTAGTATTCGCAAAGCACTCGGCACTGCGCCACAATAGCAAAAGGTGAGGGAAATGCATATTGGATACAATATTATTACGTCACAAGTTTCTGAAGTGTCAATTACTATGAAATACAGTGATACAATACCTTTAATAATGATTAACAAGAAAATTCAAACTTAAAAACAATAATTTGAATAAGTCTTTAATTAGCTTTCAACTCAAAATCAGATATATTTTGCAATGCTACACAAGAATGGCACCAGTGACGTCATTAACAAAGCCTGCTACGGGACTTGGGTATACTAATCAGGAACAACTCGCCACAATGGTTAAGTGCGCCGAGAAGCATGACAATGACTTTGTAAACAAATCGCCGACGCTAAATAGGTCACCGTCGATGTGCATCGATGAGCTTCAGATGTAATTGTCAGTTTTGTGTTATTGTTTTTTTTTGGGGGGGGAAATTAATATTTTTCATGATAATATACAGCATAGCGTTATATACAGCCACAGACAAATTATACAATACTCCTAATGTTGAAAACAAATGAATCGATTTTCAAAAATTGAGGGTCGCAACCACTAACTATGCCGCCGTTGATGTGCATCGATGAGCTTCCGATTTTATTGCCACTTTTTCCAATCGCTGTTAGTTTTAGAAGATCGCCGGGCATATCATCACAACAAGCAGAACGCACAATATATTTTCCACTCCATTGCGTAAAAAAACAATACGGGAAAAGCCCGCAGTTTGATGAGGACCAAAAGTACTTGCAAGTACCGGTCGTTAAAAGTGTGGAACGCTTATCAACTTTAACTTGAAATATCTTTCGGTAGGAAAGTTTGCATGCAAAATGTGATGAATTTACAATATATTTTGGTCTCGTCTGGCGATTTCAAGTGCTAACTCCATTTTTTGGGGAAAAGGTCATTATTTCCCTTTAACCCTCGCCCTACGGGAACTTTTTCCATCTTCGCCCTAGGGGGGGGGGGGGGGGGGCTGACAGCCCCCTGTTAACTTCCAAACCAAGCCACTTAGCGCAATGCGGTAAGAATCAGCATGTTGCCTGTCATGAGAGGAATCTAACAGTATGCGATTGTTTAGGTTTCAGGTCAACGGGTGACCTTCCAGGTGAAGTGAATGACCTCGGATTTACCACGTCCAGAACAGCGATTTTGCTCTTCAGAAAACCTCAAAATGAGAAATTGATAAATGTAAATAAAAAGGCATGTTTCTAGACCAGTTTGGGCTCAGAAATACAGAAAAGGTAATTATTTGTTCGTATCTTGTCAAAAAAGTATAAAAAATTGTTTACAAATGACGTCATCAGTTTCTTACACTTAGGGAGCCATCACTCAGTCAAAAATGAAGATATTGCTTTTAAATTTGGTATGGGTATTGTCCATACTCAGTTCTCTCACATATATTCCGATTTTTCTAACATTTTTGAAAATTTTGATTTTGTGGGATTTCCTCCCCCCAAAAAAATATTTTAGGAGTCAAAAACAAAAAAACATTGCAAATCCGAGATTGCCATTTTAAAGAGAATGCCATTTTGTATATTTGGTGAATTGCGTTTGCAATTTGCTTTAAAACTCTGTTTTCTACGATTTTTCACATATTTCTCATTTTTTAACCAACATGACGTCATCAAAACATGATTATCTCTCAAACTACTTAACCAATTTCAATTTAATTTTTTACAGCATACGTATAATTGTTGTAAACTCAGCTACCGAAAATTTCAGCAAGATGCACGGCATGTGTAAAAAGTTATTAAAGAAAAACCCCAGGGGCGGTCAGACCCCCCGTAGGGCCAGGGTTAAGGTCACAGGAACTTCTGTGGTCATATGCAGACCATTGAGCAAAATAATTTTGAATTGTATAACAAAATAAGAAATATCACGGATACAAGGAAAAACATCAAATATCACAAACATCACAAACATCCTGTGGACGAGGCCGATTGTCGGGCGGTGTGGCTTACCGGACGGAGCTGAAGTCGTGTCGTGCGATCCTCACCACCCAGGGCGTCAGACAGCGCAGTTTGTACGCGGACAGGTAGCGGCTCAGGTCGGCACGGAACCCGGTCGGCGCCTCCCCGTCTGCCGCGGCAGCGCCTCCCCTCAGCGGGGGCAGCAGCGGACTCACCCACATGCCTGGTGGTCCGCACCCAAACTGGTTAGCGAAACTGGTTAGACGACTACTCCAGCACTATAAACTTTACACCTTCGAAACAAGTTGCATTAAATTGTCTACCAAATAACAGTACTTTATTAAAAATGTTATACAAATATATTTTAATATAGATGCAAAAAAAAACAAAAAAAAACATACAATCAGGGGTGTAGGATCCTATTCAGTTGAGGGGCTTCAGTCCCCCACCCCCAACTTGGACGAGGAAGTGGGTCCAATCCGGGGAGAAATCTGAATTTTTGTGGATTTTGATGGTACAAGAGATTTTTTTCCCAGCCCCCCAACAAAAAAAGATATGGAGAAGTTACGTCCCTGGATGCAAGCATAAAAGATAGTAAAACTGTTAATGGCATAAGAGGAATTACAAGAGAAAACAGAATCAACCACGTCGCAACAGCAATACAAAAAGTAGAGCCTGAGGCTGGGAGTCTCGGTGGGCCTTACACAGACCTGCAGAAATTTAGTCGTCTCACCTTGTGTTTTGTCTCGCCAGTCGTCGTCCACGAGGTTCGCTGTGTGGATGACCACCCGCAGGCCTTCGGTGTACTCAAACAGCATCATCTTGGTGTGGTGGGTGCCGAACGGATAGGGCATGCTGACCTTCTGCACCGTGATGTGGCTCTGTGGAGAACTGGGTCGACACAGCACATCACAACGGAGAACTGAGTCGACACAGCACAGCACAACGGAGAACTGAGTCGACACAGCACATCACAACGGATAACTGAGTTGACACAACACATCACAACGGAGAACTGAGTCGACACAGCACAGCACAACGGAGAACTGAGTCGACACAGCACATCACAACGGATAACTGAGTCGACACAGCACAGCACAACGGAGAACTGAGTCGACACAGCACATCACAACGGATAACTGAGTTGACACAACACATCACAACGGAGAACTGAGTCGACACAACACATCACAACGGAGAACTGAATCGACACAGCACATCACAACGGATAACTGAGTCGACACATCACATCACAACGGAGAACTGAGTCGACACAACACATCACAACGGATAACTGAGTCGACACATCACATCACAACGGATAACTGAGTCGACACATCACATCACAACGGAGAACTGAGAATCTGCGAAGAACTGGATCGAAAGAACACATCACAACATCATCAAGCATCGACACAACACATCAAAAACAAACCTCAGACATACAAAGTCACGTCAGGATATACCAAACTGAACACAAAATATTAACAAAGCACCAACGATTCTGCTTGTGCTGATGGCCGCACAGCCCGGGTAGTTCCCACTCACTTGAAGGGGTCTATGCCATGCAGCACAGTGAGAGGCTTGTGCTGATGGCCGCACAGCCCGGGTAGTTCCCCTCACTTGAAGGGGTCTATGCCGTGCAGCACAGTGAGCGGCTTGTGCTGGTGGCCGCACAGCCCGGGTAGTCCCCCCTCACCTGAAGGGGTCTATGCCATGCAGCACAGTGAGCGGCTTGTGCTGATGGCCGTACACAGAGTACGCCTCCAGCAGCCAGTCCAGGTCAACGAGGAAGTTCAGCTGAAGGGAGGACTTCAGCTCGCCGAGCGACGGGTCCAGCAGCTCCACAATGCCCAGCGACAGACGCTCCCGCCACGTGCTCTTCACCGAGCGCACCTGGCGGCGGCAGACAGCACTTAAGGTACGTCCAGCACACGACAGGTGGCACGCAAAAAACCGGGACGAAACATCTAGCAGCTATTTCATATGGTGAAATTAGCTTGTGATGTCTGTTTACCTTGGTTAAGAAGAATGAGATGGGTTCGGCTTCGCGTAGCCTGTCGGCAATGCTGGTTTTCTGACCGGGCCGCTTCTTCTGGGCCGGAGAACCATTGTCAGTGCCGGAGGAGTCCTGTGCCGAGTCACCTAAACGAAACAAGAAAATGGATGAGTTAGCAGATAGTGAATACAAGAAAAGACGAATTTCACTTGCACCTGCTACTCGTCGTTGGGTCGCAATTTGTTACTCGTCGTTGTTACTCGTCGTTGTTACTCGTCGTTGTTACTCGTCGTTGTTACTCGTCGTTGTTACTCGTCGTTGGGTCACAATTTGAAGCAAGGTAATAGCATTACAATAAGGTACAGCATACATTACAGCAGCAGAGCATAATTTTTCATCACAAAACCATGTAAATGCACCTGAAAGCACCGAAAATGCACTTGAATGTTAGTAACTAAAATGACATGCTACAGCAAGAAGAGACCGGGATGCAGACTGACCTGGCGGCTGGGGCGGCTTGGCCGGCTGTTCCGGGTGAGAGAAGGCCTGTGTGTGGGCCGGGTTCCCGAGCCGGAAGCAGCGAGCTCCGTATTGACACTCCCTCTTTGGCGCCGGCCGGCCACCGCCGCCCGAGACCGCCACACCAGCTGCTGGGACCCAACAGACATACGCTTCAGAAGTCTGCTCTTATCCAACACGGGCGAGCGGCGAGCAGTGAGAACTGGCTCTCAGCGAGTTCGATAAAGCAGCAGCCCTCCGAGTTATCAATTTGTTTTTCATATGAGAAATACAAAACATGAAAACATGAGTTTAATGTCTGTCAATGTGTTGAGCGTGTACTAAGGTGTGTAAGCAGACAACACATGAAGAGAACACAACCTCGGTCATCCTAGCTGCTAGATTTATCACAACTCCAGAAAAAAGGGTGATCTGGTAAACGCCGAAAAAGCCAATGACGACATTTACTGCCAACTGCCATCTGTCAGCTTACCTGCAGAAGCAGGGATGGTTGTATCTGGTCTCCTGCTGACTTCTCTGGCCTCTGCCGCCGGCAGGGTCTGGGCACAGGGCGCCGTCCTGGCAGCAGTCGCAGGGGGGCCGCGACCGTTCCTGGCCGGTGACGAGGAGACCGGTCCTGCTCCGCTGACGGTGGGCGGCAGTCTCCTGCGCTTACCGCCTGCCGGCGCCCCGGCGTCCTCACAGGGCACACCGTCCCGGGCCGAACCACCGCCGGCCGCCGGCGGGGAGCGGCGCCTCTTCACCGCCGCTGGACCCCGCTCCCCCCGCTCACTGCCACCCCGAGCCGCTCCGCCGCGGTCCCCGGCCGTCTCGGTCCGCCGCGCAGCCCCGACCGTCTCGGTCCGCCGCGCAGCCCCGGCCGTCTCCGTCCGCCGCGCAGCCCCGGCCGTCTCGGTCCGCCGCGCAGCCCCGGCCGTCTCGGTCCGCCGCGCAGCCCCGGCCGTCTCTGTCCGCCGCGCAGCCCCGGCCGCCTCGGTCCGCCGCGCAGCCCCGGCCGTCTCGGTCCGCCGCGCAGCCCCGGCCGTCTCGGTCCGCCGCGCAGCCCCCTCCACGTCACTGTCCTCGGACATACTGTAGCGCGGCGAGTCGCCGGCGGCGTCGCTGCCGTCTGAGTCAGACATGGCATGGCTGCTGGCCGCCAGCCGCTGTGCCAGCCGTTCTGACGCCGCCTCCTCCGCCTGACGCCGCCGCTCCTCCACGTCAAACTGACTCTGCAGTTCGCGCGCCAGGCGCTCGTCGTCGGACATGGCTCTGCAGTGACTGATCTGTGGGCAGGCAAGGTGTGGTGAGGGAAGTATCAACTGGCATGTGGAAGGCGAGAGAGGCGCCAACTGACGTGTGATGGCCTGCACAGCCTAAAGAGGCACCACGTGTCTCCATAAGCTGCAATTTTGCCTGCAATGCCCATTACTTATTAGTGAAAAGGGACAATGTCAGATCAAGCAGTTCAATTGACAACAATTCTGGTACCACCAGTACAAATCAATCAACGGGTGCCCCAGACCCAAGGCTATAGTTGATTTAAACCGTGAATGGTGATTATTACATGAAACAAAAATGTCTTAGTAATCTAGTACACATAATCTGGTATGTCTTGTATAGTAATCTGGACATCTCTCATGTTATGCTCAGATGACATCTTCAAAGAAACCAAAGTTTTTGTTGCATAATTATGGTATACAGAAGTCCATGCTTAATCTGTTTGACCCTCCTGTATCAAGCTGCAAGATCAGCATTGTTAGGAACACACAAAGTGCAGGTCTCCATTTTTGTAGCCTTGCATGCATGGCAATGTGAATGTCAATATTAAAGCAGAATGAAAAATTGCAGGTAACATAGCTTGTTTTAAATGTTCCCTGGGCTAAATCAGATCATTAAAAAATAACTTTCCAGATGTCTAAAAAAAATATTGATATTTCAGTAATTTCCATAATACTAAATCATGCTTAAATCATGTCATGGTAGGTAGTGGGGAACTACCTAATAGTATTATAACAATAAGCATCAGGCAATTATTTAACTCTTACAAAGAATTAGCAGGAAACCATGTGGATAGCACTGTTTCCATGAGCACATGTATCCATAATTGTTTTATGTAAATCAAGGTACAGGTATATGCTGCTGCTCAAATTATGCAGAAGGATGTTTGTTCAATGTTCAATGTATTGCATGGCAAATGTACAAACCCCTCACAAATTGAGTTAGGTAATTTTAGCAGGACCTTTATTTGCCAGCAATGGGTCAATCACCATATGATATTGATATATTCCTGGGACCAAGTCATCTACTGAAACCCTCACCCAGCTTCAAGGGTATACATTAATGGGTCATACTGACAATAAGTACACCACGTTTTAGATGTTACAAAACTGAACTACTTGGTCACTATGCATCTTCCAAGGCACTATTATGTACCTTTATGTTATTTAGAATGTCTTAGCTAACAATATTGAAACACAAATATTTCCAGAAGCTGTCATGGCTGATCGTCCACCACGATCATCGCCATGTGCTCTACACAGATAGATGTTGATGCAGGAAGATTCACAGGAAAAATAAGGATCATCCATGACGTCATTGGAACAATGACTATATATTTTATGAGAAAATGCAGCCAAATAATTTTGCAAGCAGGTGATTGACGTGCAAGGTTACATCGTGGTGGTGGCCGCTGTGTGGCTGACCTTCAGTCTCAAATATAAGTCCTGCGCTAAGCCAGGAACAGAGATTTTAGTGAGAGCGTGATAGGGTTTAGTGAGCTGCTTAACCTAACCATAAATCAGTTCTGACGTCATAGCTGGGTCACCATGAACGCTGTCTATACTTGTTGTATCAAGGTCAGTCGTCGTCAGCTGGCGAGTAAACAAAGTTTGGCAACGGAAGCGGTGAGGTATTCATTACTGAAGTTATATAATTAGTTATAGTGCAAAATGTCTTGGGAAGACATCCATAGTTACTAAGTGTGATATTTGCTATTAATTGGTAGGTATATTATAGGGATTAACTAATAACTAATGGTGTACTGATGGTCAATACCCCCATTTATGGCATCCAGGTCAAGACTAGGTACTCACAAATCTGGCTAGTACTATCAACTGGAGTAGTTGCAGCAGTTGGCCGCCTGGGAGCACTAGTGAGCCAGGGTGTGATGTTGCAAGCAAATGGTACCAGTTAAATATTTAACGCTAAATGTGTATTTATTTATTTATAAATAAATATTTAGCAGTACTATTTGCTTGTGACGTCATAACACCCTTGCTCACTAGCGGTCCCAGGCAGCCAACTGCTGGCCGTTTATATAGCCTTGGATAGTGCCTACCAGAGTTGCAGTATCGCTGAAAGACAAATGATACTTATTTGTAAGACTACAATTGCAGTAGAAATATCGCAAACATATGATCAAACGTTAATCATGAATCAGTAAATACTTTGAATCTCAGCTGAAAATAACAGTAAACAAATCATTCCGACTGAATTTATTTTCCAAAGTTTCAATGGTTTGGTTTGTGAACCAAGCACCGTATCCTCTTGGGACCAAGGTGCTAATTGGAACTCACCCAGGGTATATTGAAGCTCTCACCCTGTTCCGAGGGGTATGGGGAGCCGGGCAGACTTTTTCACCTTTTTCAGACTTCAGAGGCCCGCCGAGGGATTGAACCCCGGTCCCCGGCACAGAAAGCAAGTATCAAAGTTTCAATGTTGTTGTTGGTGGTGGTGGTTGATTAGGGCGCGTAGCTGCGAGGTTCAAGCGTCCAACCCAGGGTAATAGAACAACGTCCAACCCACACAAAAACAAATTCAATGAACAGAGTTGGATGGTTATTTTTGGCGCTAAAGCGCAGGGTTTGCCTCTTAGAGCGCGACCTGACTGTCAACTGGTGGCAGCTTACGCAGCTAATACCTGCAATTAAAAAATGAATTAAAAACAAAAATCACTTACGCTTGTGCTATTTTATTGTTTTTAAATGTGGGAAAAATAAGCAATTTGGCTACCTTAAAGTCAGTACTTGTATTTGTATAGATACTCTTAGACCTGCCACCAGTACCGCCAGTTTAGCCACTGTGCTCAGAGCACAACATATCAATGAGTAGGTTCGGGGAAGGGGCGCAAGTTGTTTGGTAGCCGTGACATCACCATGGCAGTCGGCAGGCGCTCAACACTCCCTAATAAATAGTTCACCTTCGGAAATTTTTCAGAACACGATTTTATTATATTTTTTAATACAGTTTTGTTCTTTCTTTTTAAAAATGGTCCTACATCGCGCCAATTCAGGACAGAAGGTTGTAAATTATTAATTGTATGGTGTGCGTTTTTGGTCTGCGCTGTGCGCATGCTCCATGCAGTGCTGGCACAATTCAGACGGTACGGTATATCATATATGCGCCGTATTCCTTCGCCAAAAAGTTCAATATCTTCGGCTGGAGAGTCTTCTCAGCCAAGAAAAGTTCCAGATAAGGATTTCTCAACACGGGCTACAAAACTGCTATTTCAGTTCAAAACCCCATGTTGAAGGTGAACTATTTCCTTTAAAGGAAATAGTTCACCTTGTAATTTGTTTACCAAACACGATTTGATTATATTTTTTAATACAATTTATTTTTATATTGTCAGAAATGGCCTTCCATCGCGCCGATTCAGGACAGAAGGCCGTAAATTTGTATTGTTTATCAAAACTATATGCATACTCGCTGAGTCAGAGTCCTGACGTCACGCGAATGTAAACAATGGTTCAGCCAATCAGATTCGAAAGTAGTCGCGTAAAGATAGACTCGCATTGGAGATGTGCCAACCGGCGGCCGGCGATCGCTTGCTAGCACTAGCTGCAAGCTGATTGGCTGATGGTATAGCCTCTGCCCGGGCTAGAACCAGTACAACATTCTTTCGCCAGCACCGCATTCCTTCGCCAAAAACTCAAATATATTCGGCTGGAGAGTCTTTTCAGTCAAGACAACTTGCAGATAGGGGTTTCCCAACACGGGCTACAAAACTGCTATCTCAGTTTAAAACTAATGTTGAAGGTGAACTATTTCCATTAACATTAGTTTTGAGTTGAGATAGCCATGTTGTTGGATTTGCATTTAAATTAAGTAGGGTAGCAGTTAAAACAACCACAGAGGTATAATCAAAAAGAATTTCGAGCTTGGTCTTGCCAATTGTAACGAATAAACCCAACGTGTATTTGAATACCCTCTCCCCCGGGCGGCGTGCGCTAGGGAGCGACCTCCGGCCGCTCCCAAGTATTATTCGTATTCGTCCGGAAGTAGACAGCTTGCCTGTGAATAACTGTGCTGACGTGGAGACTGGAACGTTCGTGACGCTTTTGGCGCCTACTTCGGAAACTGTGAGTGCGAAATTAGCATACAATCGCCAAAGAAGCTTTGATTTTCCGACAGACCTCGTCGCGCCAGTGACTGTCCTTGTCGTGCCTGTGATGTAATTTTTAAAGAAAGGCCACCCTCAAGTCATCGGCAAAATCTAAAATTGAACAATACTTTCTGAACCATTTCGAAGAAAACAGCAAAAGAGTCAAAACTATACTCCCCAGCTGGACAGTGTGCGCATGCTCACCGACATAAATCTGCCGACACCTAGTCTCCCCCGTCAACCCCTCCCCCATGTCGGACCGCCACGGCCCGGCACCGGTTCGTCGGCCGCCGCCGCTAACGGTGACCTTGACGACGGCGACGACGCAGAACCAGACCGGCCCGGCCGCCGGCGACAACTGAGGCGGAGGGGATGTAGGGGTGGCAGGAAGGCGATTTTTTTTGTGAGCGGCCCCGGCCGCCGCATCGTGGTGATAGGCGCCATCTATCGACCGCCGGGAGGACCGACATCCCGATGCCTGAAAAACATTCGAGACCAGCTACAAACTGCTGTCGCTACGAGAAAACCGGCGTTCGTACTGGGTGACTTCAATGTCAATCTTCTCAATCCGGACGGCCCTGGTGTTCGCGACTTCCAGACCATCCTGAGTGATCTGAGTCTCGAACAGCTGGTCGACAAGCCTACCCACCTCCCAGGGGTGGATACAGAGGGGGGCGACAGGGGGCGGCCGTCGCCTCCGCCCCCCCCCCCCCTTCCCCCCCTCTGCGCCCCCCTCCGCGCCGAAGGCGCGGAAGAGCCTCGTAAGCAGACCAATTTCCGCGCCAAAGACGCGGAAATAGACATGCTTACGGGGTTGGATATCTGACATTTGCTGCACTCAGACCAGGAGCCGCCCCCAGGCTAGGTGCCGCCCCCAGGCTAGGTCCCGCCCCTGGCCAGGTGCCGCCTTCAGGTCATGTGCCGCCCTCAGGTCATGTGCCACCCTCAGGCCAGGTGTCGCTCTCAGGCCAGATGCCGCCCCCTGGTCAGGTGCCACCTTCAAGCCCTGTGCCGCCCTCAAGGCAGGTGCCGCCCTCAGGTCAGATCCCGTCCTCAGGTCACGTACCGCGTTCTGACGGGGCACCGCCCTCAGGACAGATGCCGCCCACGTCTGACGGCCCACCAGGAGCCGCCAGTTGCCGCCCCCTGGTCATGTGCCGCCCCCTAGCCATGTGCCGCTACCTAGTCATGTGCCGCTACCTAGCCATGTGCCGCCCTATGGTCAGGTGGCGTCGCCCCTCCGGCCAGTGAGGATGGCCCTCCGGCCAGTGACGGCGCCCCTCTTACCAGTGACGGCCCCTCTCCGGCCAGTGACGGCGCCCCACCGGCAAATGACGGCGCCCCTCCGCGGCCAGTGACTACACCCCTCCAGCCAATGACGGCGCCCCTCCGGCCAGTGACTGCGCCCCTCCACCCAATGACGGCGCCCCGCTGTTCAGTGACGGCGCCCATCTGACCAGTGACAGCGCCCCTTCGGCTAGTGACGGCGCCCATCTGGCCAGTGATGGCACTCCTCCGGCCAGTGACGCTCTTGCGGCCAGTGACGACGCCCGATCGGCCAGTTACGGTGCCCCTTCGGCCAATGGGCACAGGCAGTGGCGGCACCCTTCTTGCCAGTGACGGCGCCACTCCGGCCAGTGACCGCTGGAGGTGCGAGGCTCTCTCAGGCCTCGACAATCGTCCTCTCAGACCAGCCTGGGATCCGCTCAGGCATGACAAGGGTTCTGGCAGGCCTATAAATCATCTAAGGGCCCCTCATGCCGCACGAGGGCCCCTCAGACCGACAGGGGGCCCGCTCAATCCGACCGAGTTCTCCTTCAGGCCGATTGAGGTCCTCTCAAGGCGACCAATGACCGCTCAGGTTGACTGGGCCCATCAGGCCGACCAAGTTCCCCTTCGGGGCGCCGGAGGATCCACTCAACCCGACCGTGGGCCCCTCACACCAACCAAAGGCCCCTCAGACGGAACATAAGAGTCCACAGGCTGACAAAGGGTCTCCTCTGGCTGACAAAGGGCTCCCTCAGACCTAGGGACCCTCAGACCTAGGGCCCCTCAGACCGAGTGATGGCCTTTAAGCCGACCAGCTTTGTGAATTTCTACGCACGCCACTGAGTGTCACTCATGTGAGACAAGAAGAACAATAGTTTCTGTGATGATGTTCCTTCAATTGAGGTAGAATGAGTTTATCACTCCGGACGGAGCAGGGGCTGCCCTAGATGACTTTCGCGCTAAAAAAAAGTTGTATGCCGAGACGGGGAAGCTCCTGGACTCACGGTGAACGGTCTATCCTCGTGCTGTCAGCTAAAGCTGAGCGTATATTTGTATTTGGTTCCAACCTTACGTTTGAATGCGTTTCGCGCCGACACCATGGTGTCGGTGCCCTTCGCTAAGCAGAGCTGTTTGCATGGACCATATCCGATCGCGCAATATTTGCTGACAGGCGGAATTTAAAGTCATGGATTTACGTGTCACAAACTTTCGGCACGGTCCTCCCCACGCATTGACTTCATCTTACTCAGGCCGCTGCCACCGACGCAGGTCATCCCAGTCAAGGGTAAATAGGACGAGTTAGCACGATTCGCGGCGCCAGCCCATGCACCAACTCGAACATCCCTCCCTGCCAACTCTTCTTGGTGCAAGAAGAAGTCAGGCGGGCGCGATTGTCAAATGCGCTACGCAGGCACGTAGCCAGGATTTTTGTTATCAGGGAGGGGGGAGGGGGGGGGGGGGGGCACCCAGTAGTAAAACAAATCGCTCCTCAGCCATATCTTGTTGACTGGGGGGGGGGGGGGGGGGGGGGTCGGGGGTCGGGTTGCACAGAATCTCATTTTATCTAGTGTGCATTTATTTTGCTCGGGGGGGGATCGTCCCCGTTCCCCCCACCCCTTGGCTACGTCCCTGGCGCTACGGAGAAGGACTTTAACAAGCACCGCAACGACGTGGCTACGATGGAATTTGGACGAGAGGCGCCTCTTCGTCCGTGGAAGATGGAAGTGTCGGCATCTGATGGAAGTGGTATAGACAATAATGTCTACCACTTCCATCAGAGATAGATTCAGGCAGATATAGGGCTAGGTAGATTTAGGCAGGCCAGAGAGGAGAGAGAGAGGGGGGTATATTTCGGCAGGCCAGAGAGAGGTGAATGACCTAGCCGTGACAGAATTAGTCACATTCACGATCGCACTCGAATATACGTGCTGCTGACGAAAATGCGTGCTACTGACGGACGGCATACCTACATCTGAGAGTGCTATACAAAAAAAAATCAGTATCTTTTTTAAATACATTTATAATTTTGCTTCTTCGAGAAAAAAACAAACTGCTAATGAATAAGCGTAAGAGAAGTGACAATTTATGCAACACATGTAGTTTATTAATTAACCTTTAACGGCCCTCTAGGGCCATAGGGCCATGGGGTCCCCTTTGACGGCGAAAATGCCACCCACTGGGTCAGCCGCCCACCCCATTCGGAACAATCCTAGATCCGCTCCTGGGTATGTTTGAAGAAACGGCGCCCCAATTTCCCCGGAAAAAAATGCACCTCTGTTCCCCGGAAAAAATGCGCCCCTGTTCCCCGAAAAAATGCGCCTCTATGCTCTGCTGCCCCCCCCCCCCCCTTGAAAAAATCCTGGATCCACCCATGAGACAGACAGACAGACAGACAGACAGACAGACAGACAGACAGACAGACAGACAGACAGACAGACAGACAGACAGACAGACAGACAGACAGACAGACAGACAGACAGACAGACAGACAGACAGACAGACAGACAGACAGACAGACAGACAGACAGACAGACAGACAGACAGACAGACAGACAGACAGACAGACAGACAGACAGACAGACAGACAGACAGACAGACAGACAGACAGACAGACAGACAGACAGACAGACAGACAGACAGACAGACAGACAGACAGACAGACAGACAGACAGACAGACAGACAGACAGACAGACAGACAGACAGACAGACAGACAGACATACAGACATACAGACATACAGACATACAGACATACAGACATACAGACATACAGACATACAGACATACAGACATACAGACATACAGACATACAGACATACAGACATACAGACATACAGACATACAGACATACAGACATACAGACATACAGACAGACAGACATACAGACATACAGACAGACAGACATACATACAGACATACATACAGACATACAGACAGACATACATACATACAGACAGACATACAGACATACAGACAGACAGACATACAGCCAGACATACAGCCAGACATACAGCCAGACATACAGCCAGACATACAGCCAGACATACAGCCAGACATACAGCCAGACATACAGCCAGACATACAGCCAGACATACAGCCAGACATACAGCCAGACATACAGCCAGACATACAGCCAGACATACAGCCAGACATACAGCCAGACATACAGCCAGACATACAGCCAGACAGACATACAGACAGACATACAGACAGACATACAGACATACATACAGACATACAGACAGACATACAGACAGACATACAGACAGACATACACACAGACAGACAGACAGACATACAGACAGACATACAGACATACAGACATACAGACAGACAGACAGACAGACAGACAGACAGACAGACAGACATACAGACAGACAGACAGACAGACAGACAGACAGACAGACAGACAGACAGACAGACAGACAGACAGACAGACAGACAGACAGACAGACAGACAGACATACATACATACAGACATACAGACATACAGACATACAGACATACAGACATACAGACATACAGACATACAGACATACAGACATACAGACATACAGACATACAGACATACAGACATACAGACATACAGACATACAGACATACAGACAGACAGACAGACAGACAGACAGACAGACAGACAGACAGACAGACAGACAGACAGACAGACAGACAGACAGACAGACAGACAGACAGACAGACAGACAGACAGACAGACAGACAGACAGACAGACAGACAGACAGACAGACAGACAGACAGACAGACAGACAGACAGACAGACAGACAGACAGACAGACAGACAGACAGACAGATAGACAGATATACAGATAGACAGATAGACAGATAGACAGATAGACAGATAGACATATAGACATATAGACATATAGACATATATACAGATATACAGATAGACAGATAGACATATAGACAGATAGACAGATAGACAGATAGACAGATAGACAGATAGACAGATAGACAAATAGACAAATATACAAATAGACAAATAGACAAATAGACAAATAGACAGATAGATAGATAGATATATAAACGCATATAGCCGCGACCAGGGACCTAGGCCAAGGGGGGGGGGGGGCATGGGGGGCCATGCCCCCCCCCCCCCTGAGCCAACACCAATTTACACTAGATAAAAAGCGATGGTGCTGATGATCCGACCCCCCTCCCCTGACCCCCCGGTCAACACAATATTTGGATTACCTTAACAGAGGCGGTTCCAGGGCCCGGTTTTGGGAGTTTTTGTCGGCGACATTTGGTGATAATACGGAGATGCGATCTTCACGGCTTCTTCGTAACTGCCCGAAGTATAAGGAGTTACATAGGTTTATGGTGATTGAAATAAGTGCAAATTAGTTGATGTTAGTGAACTATAATAAATATATCGCGTCAGAGGTGGTTTCAGGGACTTGAAAGGGGGAGGTTCACAGGAAGTTATTTTTGTATATATTTTGCCTCCCTTTTTCGCTAACCTGGCACCGCCTATGGATACAAATATGCTTTATGACTGTTGTGTCTGGTGTCACGATAACGCACCATTGTATTTATCCAAAAAGGCCAACAAAAGAAGGGTTTATTACGCATTTATTTCACCCCCTTATTTAGTGATCTGCAAACGCCTATGATTTTTGAATTTTCAAAAGTCACCGTCATATATCAATCCCCAATTAAATATCAATCGACCCCATTAGTTGCGTTCAAATCGGTTGATAAACATAGCAGCTGTGGCGGAGCAAATATATCTCTAATTTTGTTAGTTTTTGCCCCCTGTTGGTCCCCTATCAAATATTTAGGATTTTTTTTAGAAATGTAGATCGTGTGGAGGGAAATCGAAAGCCGTTTTATTGGTAAAAATCGGACGAGTGAATCTCGAGATCTCTGGTGGGGGGGGGGGGGTGAATCCGCCCCCCCCTGCCACTAATAGGGGTAGTCAGGACTAGGAGCCTGCCACAGGCCACTAATGGGGTTAACAAGGGACTTATTTCGGGGTCTTCACTGATCGCAAGTTTATATTGCAATATACGCACTTGACTTAATTTACAGACAAATGTTCGGTCTGTGTAATACATGTATCAATAAAGTATAACTTTATATATTTCTGCATTTAAATCGACATGGGAAACAATTAACAATTTTCGATTGATTTGTTTGATTACACTGCTCTACCGTGAACACCTGAGTATATTTTAAACGATAAAACACGCAGATGTGTAGCGCAATCAATTTCGACCAATATCCACCTGCAATGTATTTATATTTAGAAACATTGACTTATATTTATATTTATATTACAACACAAATGTGACCCGCTTACTACCGCAATGCGAAGGTAACCAAGTTCGATAGTGCATAGCTAAGCAGAACATGCCCGTTCCGCTTCCGTCTCCCGTTTCAGATCCCGTCCCGTTCCCGTCCCGTTCCGTTGCAGTCCCGTTCCCGTCCCGTCCCGTCCCCGTCCCCGTCCCGTCCCGTCCCGTCCCGTCCCGTCCCGGTCCCGTTCCCGTTCCCGTTCCCGTCCCCGTCCCCGTCCCCGTCCCGTTCCCGTCCCGTCCCGTTCCGTTCCCGTTCCGTTCCTGTTCCCGTTCCCGTTCCGTTCCGTTCCCGTTCTCGTGCCGTTCCGTTCCCGTTCCGTTCCCGTCCCACCGCGTTTCCGTCCAGTTACCGTCCCGTTCCCGTCCAGTTCCCGTCCCGTTCCCGTTCCCGTCCCATTCCGTTCCCGCCCGTTCATTACCCGAATCCCAGTGTGCATTACTCAATCACTGCCAGACAGCCCGGCAGCGCGGCGGCTGTTGTCAGCGCGGCAGCCAGTCACTTCACTGACACAGAGGCCAGAGGCTTTGAGACAGAGGCCAGGCGGCGCGCGCCGCTTCCGCATGTCAGTTGCGGTAGTAAACAAGTGGCCCTCAATCCTAGCACTGCAGCAAGCCCGCAACCCTCGTCGAATCTGACCACGCCGGACTGCGCACCATCTAGGGCAAAGTTGCGCACTACTAGTATCGGACATTGCCAGCTTGGCCTGAACAGTACTTCTGCACTGCACTGTATGCGGCTCTGCTCCGTCCTAGCTGAGTTGTCGGGGTGAATTGCTCGGCAACTGCGCACTGCATTCCGGTGGCGGCAGAATTAATGTAAACACTACTGGACGCCAGGGAGTCCGATATACCGGCCCCCACTGGAGCCACCACAACCCGGCTCGCTCAGTAAGGTGCCAGATCACACGGAGTGAGCTTCAGTCGCGGCTGTGAGCTCCTATCAGCTCCGACTAGGCTGCAAGCTCAGTCCGGACACAACGGTGAGCTGCTCCGTCCAGTCTCGGCTGTGAGCTCAGTCCGGTGACTGCCGTGTGTGCGTGTCGGGATAGTTCACGGGGCGCAGTCCAGACGTGTGCGTGACGGTGAGCTGCTCCGTCCAGTCTCGGCTGTGAGCTCAGTCCGGTGACTGCCGTGTGTGCGTGTTGGGATAGTTCGGTCCAGACGGGGCGCAGTCCAGACGTGTGCGTGACGGTGAGCTGCTCCGTCCAGTCTCGGCTGTGAGCTCAGTCCGGTGACTGCCGTGTGTGCGTGTTGGGATAGTTCGGTCCAGACGGGGCGCAGTCCAGACGTGTGCGTGACGGTGAGCTGCGTCCAGTCTCGGCTGTGAGCTCAGTCCGGTGACTGCCGTGTGTGCGTGTTGGGATAGTTCGGTCCAGACGGGGCGCAGTCCAGACGTGTGCGTGACGGTGAGCTGCTCCGTCCATTCTCGGCTGTGAGCTCAGTCCGGTGACTGCCGTGTGTGCGTGTCGGGATAGTTCGCCATGCTGCTGCCGCTGCTGCTGGCGCTGCTGTCCGCGGTGCCGCTGGGCCGGGCGACCCCCTTCTCCGGCGACAACGCCAGCGACACCGCCGCTGAGGTGCTGGTCGGCTTCGCGCAGGCCTGCTCCTACAGCGTGCAGCACGTGGTGCAGCACGAGATCCGGAGCGCCCACAACCAGAGCGTGCAGGAGCTGACCCGGGTCCTGGAGCAGCTGCTGCGCGACACGCGGCCCGTGCCCGAGCAGTGTCCGGTCGGCTGGCGGCGCCACCTGGACAGCTGCTACTTCATCCCACCGCAGAAGGCCACCTGGTTCCTGGCGCATCACGTGTGCGCTGCGCTCGACCCGCGCGCCCGGCTCGCCTCCGTCCACCCTGCATCCAAAGAGTTCATCGAGGCCATGGTGGCCTCCTTCAACGCGGAGAAAGGCGTCTGGGTGGGCCTGACCGGGGCCGGAGCCGCCGGCGGCTGGGGCTGGAGTGACGGCACACCGCTGGACTATGCCAACTGGGACAAGGGCCAGCCGAACGGGGGCAACCCCAGCTGCATTCACCTCGGCTGGCCGTCCTTCGTCAACAACCGTTTCCATGACAACTTGTGTACCGTGACAATTAACCTGCTGTGTCGCATCAAACTGGGATAAACGGCATGTTTCGCACACGTTCCTGAAGAACTTCATTTAAAATATCAACAACGTGAAAGCCTATCTGAGGTATTAGCCTAAGGTATCTGAGGACCAAACGGGTGCCATCAGAAACAGATATATTGGGACCAACCTACGAACAATAGCGGATGTAATCGAGTTATGTGAAAAGGAAAGTGAGGAGGGCATTTTAATGGCATTAGATTTTAAAGATGCGTTTAACTCGGTAGAACACTCATTTGTGTATGCAACGTTAAAACGATTTAACTTCGGAGATGATTTTATCGGGTGGGTTAGTTTGTTGCACAGTAATTCAGAATTAGCTATTATCAACAATGGGTATACGTCAGGCTGGTGCAAACCCTCTAGAGGATTGCAACAAGGATGTCCTGTCTCAGCACAATTTTTGCACTTGTGGTCGAAATTTTGGCGTTAAGCATTCGAGCCTGTAATGATATTCAAAGAGTTCGCTGGAAAAATGAGGCATACATTTTAACTCAGTATTGTGATGATACAACCGTGTTTGTAAGAGATCATGCATCTGCCGAGCGTGTTCGATGCATGGTTCAGGACTTTGGGAAAGTATCAGGCACAACATTGAATTTAGAGAAGTGTAATTTGATGTGGTTAGGGAAATGTAAACTTTCTGAACAGCCGATATTGGAAAGGCGTCCAGTATCAGCAGTTAAGATACTTGGTGTGTGGTTTAGTGCGACACGCGATTGCTGTATACTTGGTGTGTGGTTTAGTGCGACACGCGATTGCTGTGCGGATAACGTGGATCCGATCATTAATAAAATTAAGCGTACGTTAGCTACATGGTCTCAGAGGGACCTTACAATAAAGGGAAGGATAACTATTGCCAAATCTCTTGTATTATCGCAGTTGACATACCTCATGGCAGGGAGTCGTATTAACAATGCGCACATTGAAGATGTACAAAAACTCATTATTAAATTTATTTGGAGGGGAAGACCACCGCAAGTAGCGAAAGGGGTGCTAGTGCAGGATATTAGCGAAGGGGGCTTGAACGCTCCGAACCTGAAAATGATATATAAGGCGCAAAGGGTTGCATGGCTCACGCGAATGATGCACCATCCAAAGCTTACCTTTGTTAAAGTGTTTCTTCACAAACTAAAAGCCACCGCATTTAATGATGTTTTGAGGTCCCATTACAGCGATTGCTGGCTTAAAAGATTGAATTTGGCGCCTTTTTACAAGGAAATGCTGGCTTGGTACAGAGAGATTGTTCCGAGAAAAGAACCTAGTAGTGGTAGAGGTGCGTTTACAGCTAATCTGGAATAATGAGGCGATTCGGGTTGGAGGAAAACCCGTGTGTCATAGTGGACTCGCTGAACAGGGGATAAGCTTTATCGACGAATTTTTGGATGACAACGGGCGAGTGTTAATATATCAGGAGTTTATGAGCAGGTACCAGCCCCGGCACGTTGACCCATTAACGCGCATTGGATGGTGTCGAGCATTCCCCCACGATGGAAAGCCTTGGCGGCTGGTAGCGCAACATTGGCTGCAGAGGAGAAGGCTTCATCGGTTCAGATATACTATCAAAATAAAGTAGTTGCACTAGACATCCTAAGAACGCGACATTTCTACACATTACAACGGTCGGTTTTGACGCCTACTGCGCAGCACCGATGGGTAGCTGACGGGATCGATTTTGGTGACTGTTGGCAGACAATATATAGCTTACCATTCAAAGTAACACAATCAACTCGTCTTCAGAGCCTCCAGTACAGGATAACTCACAGATATTTTACCACAAAGCGGTTTTTATTCACTAGGCAAGTTGTAGCAGACCCATTTTGTGACGACTGTGGGGAAGTTGATAATTTGCAGCACTATTTTGTGTTATGCCCACAGTTGAATATGTTTTGGAATAAGGTTTCTGACGCTCTTAATAGGACGCTACGAAGAATATGTCATTTTCAAGTCGGTAGCATAGCGGTGCTGTTCGGCTGTGTTCGTGGACCGGTGTCACTTAACGTAATTCTATTATATGCCAAACAGTTCATCGTCAGTCAAAAATTCCACGACAGTAATGTCGACTTCGAAGGTTTTAGGAGTTGCCTTACCAGAATGTTCGATATTGAAAAGTGTGTTGCGATACGGAATGACAGAGTGGATAATTTGAAAGAGGCATGGAAGCCATTTGTATCTGTCGCCCTACAGCTTCAGCTATAATCATTACTGTAGTCCAGGTGCGGGTGCGGTAATCTGGATATGACGGTTGATTATTTTATACAATGTGCGATATGTTAGTGTGGGGTGTCGTGCCAGACGTGATCTTTGATGTGTTTGTGTTTTAAGTGCTATGTGTTTCTGAGGGAAGGTCCCCTCAAATACAAGTGTTTGTGTATACAATGGGATAGACCCCCGTCCTTTCCCCACCCGGGCTAACCCGGGACCGGCCCTCAGCATGAGCTGCAGGGCCGGTCGGCCGGCCGGGCGTGCGGGGCGCCGGCCCCGCTGGTCGACGGCTCGCACGCCCGGCCGGCGCGGTGGTGAGGGGGCCCCGCTTCGCGAACGGGAGCCGCTGAAAAATGCGAGATGAGAATTTTGATGTTGTATGGATGATTGAATGTTTGTTTGTTTTTAAGTGTTCTGTATGTAAAAATTATAAAAGAAAAAAAGAAGAAGAAAAAAGTGAAAGCATAAATTGTAAAGCCACCATGTTCCACTAGCTGCATTTTGAAATATGTTTCTGGTAACTTTTTTGGTCACGAGTCGTGACCATTTGACCACCAGGTTGAAATGTGAGCCAGACAATAAATGCAAATTTGAACTGTAATACCGAACCCCATCGTTATATGTGGTGAACGAAGAAAATACTTTAAAACAAGCATGTTTGTAAAGTTATACTTATAATATTTTGTTCGGTCAAATTTATCATCTACTGCTCTTCCTAACTTCCTAAAATGCTGCGCCTTTTTAAGAAATAAAATGACATTGCGTACACCGGTTTCGTGACTTCAGGAAATAAATGGTTTACATTGAAAAGGATGTATTTATGTATCGGGTGAATTCGCTATTCCTCGTCAAGTTTTTTCTTCCACATAATGCAGGCAATGAATGTTGTATGCACACTGCAGTCACTGGCGGATCTAGGGGCGGGGGGGGGGGGGGGGGGGCGGCGGCAGGGCAATACAAAACCATTCCCTGCACGCTCGACGAGGCGGCAATAGAAATTACCCCCCCCCCCCCCCCAGTCTGCTGAAACTGGCGATGACAAATGGGTGCTGACTGCGAAAAATAACTTCTTGCGAAATAAATAAATCCTTTTGTTTTGCCTCGTTCGTGTTTCCTCTATTCGGTAGCAAAGGCGGATCCAGAGCCGGTGTTGGGGGGGGGGGGGGATCCCCAAAAGTATCACACAATTCTGAAAACTCAACGGATTTCGCATGCTTATGCATTGAGAGCGGATTTAAAACAAATTGTTCTTCGTAAAAGTTGCTTAGATTGTTTTCTACATCAGGAAATGTGTCAATTTTGCGACGATTTCAGGCGTAAGCTGGCAATCGAAAGCTCTCAATGAAACGCATCCAAAGCACACACGAAATTGTCAAAATAAGGTCAAATGTCAGGTCAAGGTCGGTCAAGGGTAAACATTGATATATTTGAGTTTTGAGTCATACTTTCCATCCAAAGCCTTAGATTGCGACTATTATCGCACAAAGTGCTCTCAAAAGTATAATACACGTCCCGCATAATCAGGAGTGAAATTGTAAGCAAATGTCAAGGTCAAGGTCAGGTCACAAAAGGTCACAGGTCTACGAAAGCAATGCGACACATGTTGTATGGGTTATTTTAAACGTATAATACGATAGTAGCAGTCATGTTCACAACCTGACACCATATAGGGTCAAGGTCAAGTCACATAAGGTCAAAATTTGAAATTGATAAATCTATTGTGCCTAATCTAATTGCCATGTGTCCTAAAAAAGGTATGTGTCTATACCAGGGTTGTCTCAGAAATACAGTGCTTGGATTTTTTGTTTGTATCTGGTCACCAAAAGCCAAAAATGCAATTTCAAAATATGACATGAGTTACTCATACATACTACATAGGGAGCGATAAGTCGGTCAAAAATAAATATATTGCTTTTCAATTTGGTTTGGATATTGCCCACATGTGGTTCTTCAACAATTCTCTGTTTTTGTTTGCAATGTTTGAAAATGTTGATTTTGAGGGATTTTTGTTTTGTTTTAGGGTCAAAAACCAAAATTTGCACAACCGAGATAGCCATTTTGTAGCCCTTGCCATTTGCTATCTTTTGGCGTTTTTCTCGAAATCTCGGGCTCGCCGTGACATATGACCTAGCGCAGGCACGTAGCCAGGATTTCGTCCAGGGGGGGGGGGGGGCGGCGCCTCGAAAGGGCCCCTTCCCGAGCGTTAAAAGGGCCCTTCCGCCAAAAAACAGCATGAAAAGGCACGTTACAAGGCTGGAAAATGCAGTATGGCAGGTATGGCATGGGCCATACCAACGTTTAGGAGCTGGAGTTAGCAAACTGCCACATCAACTTTGGAACCAGCGACACGAATTTGGAATCAGCTATACCAACGTGGGATATTTTTTTAAGCTCAAGACCTGGAACTCTTAAACAAATTGCGCCGCGGAGCGGCGCGATTTTTTAAAGTATTATGCCCTGGGTTGCTTTCTCATCAATGCGTCGCATTGCGTATGGTGCGGACCTCTACAATTGCTATATTGTGCGTTTAAAAGTGCGGAGAAAAGGTGCTAAAATGAACTATTTTGCCCAATAATATAGGAAAGTAGCAACATAACACATAAATGCGCCGATAAACTGACCGATTTGTTTCCTAACCCGCATATAATTGAATTTGTAGTTAAATTGCGCCGCTGAGCGGCGCGAAAATTTTGAGTTTGATTCCCTGTACAACTGTATTCTTACAGTTGAAAGGCCCAAGGTCCCTTCAGATCATCTAGGGGCCCCTCTGACCTTTTATACGCCTTTCCGACCTGTTCAGAGACTCATCTGGGATCCGCGAAGCGAAAAGACATGATGTGGAGTGGGTGATATATATATATATATATATATATATATATATATATATATATATATATATATATATATATATATATATATATATATATATATATATATATATATATATATATATATATATATATATATAATACAAAGAGGGCTTACACTACAGGAAAAAAAATACAATCGGATCTTTCAGGTATATTGTAGCACCCTGACGAAGGGTCTTACGGGGCGCAGGGTATTACGGGGCGCAGGGTGGATTTCGGGGCGCAGAGTACCCAAAATCTCCCCCCCTCCCTCAAATGAAAATCCTAGGGAGGGGAAGGGTCATGTTGCCCCAGATTGAGCAGGCTAAATCTGGGGAGGGGCAAAACTACCCTTTGCCCCCAGGATTTTCGACTGGGGGGAATTTTGGGTACCCTGCCCCCGCAATCCGCCGCTCCTGCTCAGGGGCCCCTCCGACCTGCCCAGGGGCCCCTCCAGTCTGGCTAGGAACTCATCCGGCATGTTCAAGGGCCTTCCGACCGGCCCAGGGACCCTTTCGGTCTAGCTAGGGCCCCTCTGACTTGCCCAGGAGCCCCTCCGATCGGCCCAGCGACTCTTCTGGTCGGCCTGCGCTGGCTGCTTTGTCGCCCTTGCCGACAAGCTCAAGGGGCCCTCCGACCTGCCCTGGAGCCCCTCCGTGCTGGCCAGGGGCCACTTCGGCATGTTCAGGGGCCCTTCTTACCCGCCCAGGGGTCCTTTCGGTCTGATCAGGGGCCCCTCCGATCTGCGGAGGGCCTTTTTAACTTTCCAGGAGCCCTCTGGTCTCTCCAGGGGCCCTTTAACCTTATAAGGGGCCCTTCCGACCTAGCAAGGGACTGCGCTGGCTACTTTGCCGCCTTGCGACATGCTCCGAGGGCCCTCCGACCTGCCCTGGGGCCCCTCCGTGCTGGCTAGGGGCTCATTCGGCATGTTCAGGGGCCCTTATGACCCACCTAGGGGCCCTTTCGGTCTGGTCAGGGCCCCTCTGACCTGCACAGGGGCCCTCTTAACTTCCCAGGGGCCATCTGGTTTGTCCAGGGGCCCTCCAACCTGCTCAGGGGCCCTTATGACCTGTCAAAGGACTGCGCTGGCCGCTTTGTTGCCCTGTCGACATGCTCAGGGGCCTCTCAACCTGCCCAGGGGCCCCTCTGTGCTGGCTAGGGGCCCATTCGACGTGCTCAGGGGGCCCTCTGACCCGCTCAGGGGCCCTTTCGGTCTTGTCAGGGGCCTTTCTGACATGCACAGGGCTCTTTTGAACGTCCAAGGGGCCCTCTGGTCTTTCAGAGGGCCCTGGTGGCCCTAAAGGGCCTCTGAAGTCCGCTAAACTCTCTAAAGACCACGCTTCGTGTAGTAAAGAGCATATGATACCGCGCTTCGCGCGGTCTCGACGGCCCTTTTCGGCGCGCTGCGCGCGCCGAAAAGGGCCCTCCTGGTCTCTAGGGGGGGGGGGGGGCGTCCCCGCCGCCCTCCCCTTGGCTACGTGCCTGACCTAGTGGGTCAGAGAAAGGGTGCGGTACCTAGCTAGGTCCTCCGCGCTGAGCCACCCCCGTCTCCTGATCAGGTCCGAGACGTGGTAAATTACCACTTTTTACGGCCGAAAATGACTTTGGCGGCGTAGTTCATAATTTTCTGGATTCGAGAGAAGTTCTTTTGAGTGCCGTTGCCATAAACCGAGAGATGCAATAGCGAATTTGGGAGAAGACCAGGGCGTTGATCAGTGCGGAATGACGGCGGGCGGCAGGTGTCCCCTCAGATGTGGTGCACCACTCAGAAAAGTCAGAATCCTGAAGCAGGGGCATTCCCACAGTAAGACAATAAAACAAAAACAAATTGCCGTCCGACCATTTTTAATCTTCTTGAAAAGTTGTGCACTGGGATTCCCCGCCCTTGAAACCCCCACCAATGAATTCCCGCCCTTGAACCCCCCCCCCCCCGTGCACAACTTTTCAAGAAAATTACAAATGGTCAGACGGCAAATTTGAAGAAAAAAATGTTGTCTTACTGTGGAAGTCTCCAAAAGTAGTTTTTACAGGTCGAACCCCCTTTTTTATACGAAAGGACATCAATGAAGCTCAAATAGTCATCAGACGAAATTGTTAATTTCAGTTTCCAACAGGTCAAGGTCACGGCGCAAAAAGTAGGTCACGAGGTCACGTGACAAAAAACAACGAAAGTCCGTGATTGCTTAATTGTTCTTCGAATAATCCTGATCCAAACAACAATAAAAATTCAAAATCGCTTTTTTAGTCTCGGAGTTATTGGTCGTCAAAATTAGGTCTGCACAGTGAACTTTGGAAAATACGGAAGGCCGTATTTTGGGGGGAAAATGGGAATTTGTTGGTCACCACCAATGAATTCCCCGCCCTTGAAACCCCAATGCGCAACTTTTCAAGAAAATTAAAAATGGTCGGACGGCACCCACCGATTGTCTTACTGTGGGATGCCCCGCTGCAGCGGTTGGTTACGGTGGAGACATGGGCGTCCCAATTTAGAGTCCGATCAAAGGTCACGCCCAGGTTTTTTGTTTTGTTTCCGGGACGGGCTGCAGGTCGTGGTCGCGGAATTTAACGGTGACATCCGAGACGGTGCGTAGATTTTGGGGACTGCCCAGCAGCATGAGCTGAGTTTTCGCGGTGTTGACTTTGAGACCGTTAGCACGAAACCTGATATCCAAAGAGGCCAAAACTTGTTCCATTTCGCTGACGACGTTTCGGATTTCGTATTTTTTGCCACTGACTAGAATTTGCGTGTCGTCAGCGTATACTGTACGACCACTGCGTCTTCAGCAAACATACTGAGGTCGTTGGCGAAGACGCAGTAGAGAGGCGGACCGAGAGCGGAGCCTTGAAAAACGCCAGTGCTGTTGGGCAGCGGTTTGGAAGTCGTGGTGACGCCCAGACTGTCAGTGAGGCTGACACTGGGTGTGATTCTGAAGGTTGGCCGAAAACCAGGTGTCGATACCGTGAAGAAACAATTTAGACAGAAGAGTAGAGTGGTCTATCACGTCAAAACATTTTCTCAAGTCCAGCAGGCAGAGAAGGGACAGTTCTCCTTGGTCAGCAGCAGCGGATATGATTTGGTTAGAGATGGAGATCAACACGGTATCAGTGGAGTGACGGGGACCAAACCCGTGCTGAGTAGGCGACAGGAGATGGTTGTGGGAGAGGTAGTTGTAGAGCTGCTGATGAACAGCGCGCTCTAAGATCTTGGCAATGACGGGGAAGATGGAGATGGGACGGTAGTTGGAAGGATTGGTAGGTACGCCGGATTTGAAGATACACTCACACAAAATCAACACCTGCGCAGGGTGTCAACACCCCTAGCCCGTGTGATGCCCACACAACCTACAATACGTCGCCTGGAAGGTGTTTTGTTTAGCACTCAGGGAGGTGTACCGGAACAACCGTGACCGCCGCTGCATGGGGTGTATAGGTTTAACGGAACATCCTTGATAACCGCTGCATGGGGTGTCGAGGTGTCGCAATACTCATGCGTGGGGTGTCGATTGACGCCTCAGCCGGGCGTATTGCGGGAGTTCGTTTACCATTGGGAAAGACGTAACGTCACCGCTGCATGGGGTGTCGAGGTGTCGCAATACTCATGCGGGGGGTGTCGATTGACGCCTCAGCCGGGCGTATTGCAGGAGTTCATTCACCACTGGGAGAGGTGTAACGGTTGCCGCTGCTTGGGGTGTCGTGACGTAGACGCATGGCGGGCGGCAGTCGCCGCCGGGCGCCGGCTCAGAGACGTGTCGCAACTTGCAAGACTCATGACAATCTGAGCACTCTGACCTGACTCTGACCACTCGCGCCAATCTTCCCAATCTGAGCAACTAAAAATTAGTACATTTCCGTGCAAAACCATTGTATTAACAAAACCGTGAATCATTGTAAACAGATCCATGTATCAACACCAGCATCACAAATCAGCATCATCAAGCATGCTCATAAATAATCATAGTTACTATGGATCAACAGTCAGCTACGTATATTCATATGTTTATAGAAGCTTGGTCGGTGCAGCTCCGACAGGATAAGCAATACAATTGGTTGTGACGGGAGGGCATGAAACATATAGACGCTATCATACCTAATGTTTATCGATGACAAATTCACAACTAAGTACATTTCTAAGATCAAAAGAACGCACGAAAGAACGCACTCACAACTCACAATTAGGTACTTATAACTCCGATCACGACAACACGATTGACAGCCTTTCGCAACTCAACGGCAACTTGAACACTGGCAACGGTCGACGCACGCACACTGCACAACCCGCCGCGGCCAAGTTCAGTGCGTAACTGACCCGGCGCGGCAGCGCGGCCGGCCGGCGGTGATGTGCGCGCGCAGCCAACGCCGCGCCGTCGTCTGCGTGTTTCTGCGTCACGACACCCCAAGCGCGACCGTCACACCTCTCCCAGTGGTGAACGAACTCCTGAAATACGCCCGGCTGATGCGTCAATCGGCTCCCCCCGCAAGAGTATTGCGACACCTCGACACCCCATACAGCGGTGACGAACACACAATGCGATGGTGGTCGGCACTGACACACCACGCAGGTGTCTGACATGGGTGGAGATAGCGAAGCATCAACAATGACACCCCATGCGTGAGTAAATTTCCAAATTAACCCCTGTGGCAGGAGTTGACACCCGGGTCATGTGTAGCGATTTTGTGAGTGTAGGATGGACGATGGAGTGTTTCCAGGAATAATGAACCTAGGAGTTGGATATGCTGGAGTTAACCAAATGCAGGAGCACCTGCCCGACCGCGTCCGCGGACCGCGGACGAGCCGGACCGCGGACGAGCTATTCATACCAAACACGTTAACACGCAGCTCGGACAGCGACAGCGACGTCAACCGAAAGGTGCAGGAGCCAACACGCGGCAGGCGACAGGGGACGGTCACGGGCACGCCGATCTCACGGACCTCTCTCGCCACGCGCGGCCCCACGCTGACGAAAAACCGGTTGAGATCGTCAGGCGTGGCGTCAGGGACCCTGCGGACGGCCTTGCTGCTCCAGATGACGGCCGACTGGATGTGCCGCCACATGGAGCTGCGACCGTCTTCGCGAATGCGGCGCTCAATGTCCTCACAAGTGTCACGCCTGATCGCCGACTTCGCCGCGCGGTTTGCCTCCCGATACTCAGCCGACCCGTGACCGCCTGATACCGCCTGATACGCGCGCTGATAGCGTGACGCGCGCTGATAGCGCCAGGCGGCGGCGGGACATCAAACCCTTAGTGGCCTCGGTCACCGGAGGGGCGCACGGGTTGCGGATACGCATAGTCCTAACGAGGGCGTGAACGTTCATGGTGCGTACAAAGATGGAGATAAAACAGTCCCACTTGAGCGTCACAGAAGGTGAGTAAAAACATCCCTCCAGTCAGCTCGCATCAGGTCGTGATGGAGAACAGCCAAGTCGACTCGGTTAAAGGGAATGTTTCACCTTTGTATTGATTTTGAACTGAGATAGTCATTATCTTTGGCCGTTATTTAAATGTCGAAAATACTTAGGTAATTTCCCCCAAAACTTAGCCATTTTTAAGCAATTTAAATTCGTATTTGCAAAATGGGGTCTAGGCTAGTCCCGCCGCTGATTGGCTGACACTTTTTCAGCCAATCCCACTTTGTCAGCCAATCAGCGGCGGTCTATAACTCAATAATGACGTCATCATCACAAAGTTAAATACTTAATTTGTATAAAGTTAAGTACGAGAGAAAACAAATATCACCATCGTTTTCGGCAGCATATTTTAGACTACAATCATGAACATTATCGAATAGTCGGTTGAAATGACGAAAAAAATGTACCCGCATTTTTTTTCTCTCGTATATTAAAAAATTTGCAGCATTTTTTTCTGGGTTTTCATGTTATAGTAGGTAGATGATATTTAGCGCCGCCAAGCGGCGCGAATTGTTTTACGGGCTTTCCTGATAAAACCCAGAAATATAGGCGGTGGGCCATGTAGAGGATAAGAAGCTAAAAATCCTATTAATTCAATTCAGCGTTACGAGGAACCGAATACGATGATGATGGCTCCGTTATGACGATGGCCACCGACGTGACGCCGCGAAGCAGCGTTAACATTTTAATTTTAGGTCGTGGAAAACGAAATTTGTATATTGGAACCAGACCGTGAGTGGAGCCAAGCCTCCAACCCCTTTTCCTGGTTGCACATCTCGGTATGATGCAAAATATTGAAATGAAGGTAGTTTTTCATATACATTAGCCTCGGATAGTAAATCAAGATGACCGGTGGAAGTCAATACTCAATAGTACATTAATACATTTATAATAATAGCTGTATACATATGTACCGAACTATAACAAACAACTGGTAACAACTAACAGTGCAAATGGTTTGAAAGCAGCAAGGGGCAGAACGACTTTTCCGCGTGGAAAAGTAATACATGGTCCCTGTGGATTTTTCGCCGCATAAATGGTCCCTGTGGATCTGGAGAGCCATGTGGGGAGATGGCTTGGGGAGATGGTCCTGGCCTGGTCCCCACTATTAGCTCTTCGGTCGAGCAAGCTGGGTACCGCTGGAGCAGCTTCCGGGTGCCGATGTCCGCGTCGTTGCGTTCGCGTCGCCTTTTCGTAACTCGGCAGACTAGCTAAACATGTAGCCCGCTTGAAAGTTAATATTTTATGAAGGGAATGGGCCCTGGTGGAATTCATTTTCCCATTTTCCAAATATTTGTATAAGCAATTGCGAAACTTATGTCATGCCGCAAAGCGTCGCGATTTTTTTTGATTTTTTTACCGTGGATAGTTGGATTTTGTCTGCTGCAAAGACAATTTTTACGACAAATTGTTAACTTTCCCTGCAAAAAGTGGGAGGTCAACGACCCCACCTTCTGAGGGTGTGGGGGAGGTCCGGTCCCCCCGACCCTCCTCCGTCAGCGACTCCACTTTATGTTACGGATGGAATTTCCTTCGTTTTCCTTTCGGAGCAGCAGTGTGTCGAGGAAAAAACGAAGGAAATTTCATCCGTAACTGACTGAGCCCATTTCCACGTCGCAGGGGAGTAGGATCCTATTCAGTTGAGGGGCCTGTCCCGCTTCAGCCCCCTCAACTTGGCTTCAGCCTCCCAACTTCGACGAAGAAGTGGGTCAAACAGACACACAGACAGACAGACAATCAGACAGACA
>JAXIVJ010011291.1:0-2500 GCA_036785665.1 Chirona hameri
CTTCTGCAACACGGCGCAGGTGAGACCAACACGGCGCAGGTGAGACGCTCACGGCGCAGGTGAAACGATCACGGCGCCGGTGTGACAGTGATGCCGCAGATGAGACGAACACGGCGCAGGTGAGACGAACACGGCGCAGGTGAGACGCTGACGGCGCAGGCGAGACGATCACGGCACAGGTGTGACAGTGATGCCGCAGATGAGACGATCGGTACCGGTAGACGCTGCTCTGCTCTGCCTGTCTGAGGTGGTCGCCATGTATGGGCTACTCTGCCTGTCTGTAGGGGCTCCTCTGCTTGTCTGAAGTGGTCGCCATGTAGGGGCTACTCTGCCTGTGAGGTGGTCGCCATGTAGGGGCTGCTTGTCTGACGTGGTCGCCATGTAGGGGCTGTCTGACGTGGTCGCCATGTAGGGGCTGTTCTGCCTGTCTGGCGTGGTCGCCATGTAGGGGCTGCTCCCGTGCCCTCAACCGGTTGAGGTTGAGGTTTCCCTTTTTTCCACCGGTTATTCCCTCAACTGAAATCAGCTGAACCTCCACCAAACTCAATTGTTTAAGCAAACCCTCCACCGCTCTGCGAGCGGTGGAGGCTGGTGGAGGAAAGTTAACGTTACGTGACGACAGTTGTGGCGCACTGTCGCGCATTAGTGGCGTGGGCTGTCAGTTGTTGACATTGGAAATCTCCACGTCCGTTCCCGTGCTCCGCTCTACCCGCCTAATCGGCCGACGCTATGAAAACCTCTCCCGGATTAGGGCACGTCGTCAACAGGCCAGCCATAATGGCAGCAGTTGCGGCGCCTCCAATCCAGCATAATTATAATCATCGCATCCATCATAATCATCATCATCAAATCCAGCATAATCAACATTCATCACATCCAGCATAATCATCATTCATCACATCCATCATAATCATCATTCATCACATCCAGCATAATCATCATTCATCACATCCAGCATAATCATCATTCATCACATCCATCATAATCATCATTCATCACATCCATCATAATCATCATTCATCACATCCAGCATAATCATCATTCATCACATCCATCATAATCATCATTCATCACATCCAGCATAATCATCATTCATCACATCCAGCATAATCATCATTCATCACATCCATCATAATCATCATTCATCACATCCAGCATAATCATCATTCATCACATCCAGCATAATCATCATTCATCACATCCATCATAATCATCATTCATCACATCCATCATAATCATCATCCATCACATCCATCATAATCATCATTCATCACATCCATCATAATCATCATTCATCACATCCAGCATAATCATCATTCATCAAATCCATCATAATCATCATTCATCACATCCAGCATAATCATCATTCATCACATCCAGCATAATGATCATTCATCACATCCATCATAATCATCATTCATCACATCCATCATAATCATCATTCATCACATCCATCATAATCATCATTCATCACATCCATCATAATCATCATTCATCACATCCAGCATAATCATCATTCATCACATCCATCATAATCATCATTCATCACATCCATCATAATCATCATTCATCACATCCATCATAATCATCATTCATCACATCCATCATAATCATCATTCATCACATCCATCATAATCATCATTCATCACATCCAGCATAATCATCATTCATCACATCCAGCATAATCATCATTCATCACATCCATCATAATCATCATTCATCACATCCATCATAATCATCATCCATCACATCCATCATAATCATCATTCATCACATCCATCATAATCATCATTCATCACATCCAGCATAATCATCATTAATCAAATCCATCATAATCATCATTCATCACATCCAGCATAATCATCATTCATCACATCCAGCATAATCATCATTCATCACATCCATCATAATCATCATTCATCACATCCATCATAATCATCATTCATCACATCCATCATAATCATCATTCATCACATCCAGCATAATCATCATTCATCACATCCATCATAATCATCATTCATCACATCCATCATAATCATCATTCATCACATCCAGCATAATCATTCATCACATCCAGCATAATCATCATTCATCACATCCATCATAATCAACATTCATCACATCCATCATAATCATCATTCATCACATCCATCATAATCATCATTCATCACATCCAGCATAATTATTCATCACATCCAGCATAATCATCATTCATCACATCCAGCATAATCATCATTCATCACATCCATCATAATCATCATTCATCACATCCATCATAATCATCATTCATCACATCCAGCATAATCATCATTAATCACATCCAGCATAATCATCATTCATCACATCCAGCATAATCATCATTCATCACATCCATCATAATCATCATTCATCACATCCAGCATAATCATCATTCATCACATCCAGCATAATCATCATTCATCACATCCAGCATAATCATCATTCATCATGTCCATTAGGGCACATTGTCAGATAGCAAAAC